>JAPYZA010006476.1:0-11053 GCA_030522685.1 Eupelmus azureus
ATAAGACACCAATAGAGTCTTAAACTTTGCAAAGTTTCATGTTTTAGTACCAGAAACATGTCCTCAAAGTTTGATCAAGATCCTTGATCCGGATCCCTGGCATACTCTCCTAGTAAGTCTGGTATATCCGCAATTTTCATTGCCTTTCTAGGATTTTTAGATACACATAAGCTAGCAGCTCTATTTATAGCAGCCTTTAGAGGGCCAAAAATCTTTTAGTTATTTTTAACAACTTTACAGCCTCAGTAATAAATTGTATTAGTGTTGAGTACAGTTTTCGATGATCGACGAATATATTTTCAGACCATGACTCACTAATTGCAATCTGCAAAAAGTTTTATTATTTCATACCTGCATCGTTAAAGTGGCCCCATGGTTCAACAAACAGTTTGATTACACATAACTAACCTAAAATAACAATTTTTTTGATCGGACAGGAGTCAAAATCTTCGTCTGCTAATGCCGAAAACAATCAACTAACATATATACATAAATTCAACTCTTGGCTCTAACCGTTTACGTTTCTGCAGATAAAAAAAGAAACCAAAAATTACCGAAAATTCTAGCAGTAACGATTCGTTGGAAAAGCTGTGTGAACTCGAATTTTTTGTCCAAATATCTATACTGTCGGCATCTAAAACTTACCTTAATACTGACATAAAGAAAGATGGCTTTGAAAGATATTTAAAATTATTAAAGTGGCCCCGTCGTCAAAGTGGCCCCGTCCTCCCCTACTAATAATATTATAGAGAAATTATACAAGACTGAAGCGTAAGTATACAGACGCTTAAGAACGTACAAAATGAGATGACATCATTGATCGGCGTGACGAGAGCGAGTGTAGCTCGCAGTAGTTTTTCTCCAAGCTGCTGCCCCGCGTTTTTCTTGTCGCCGAACGCCGCTGCTAAATAATCGCCGAGGAGTCGCGAGCTGGCCCTATCATTAACCAAAACACTGCGTCATCAAGTCCATGGGTCTCGCATAGCGCTTATCTCGCATTGTGCACGTGGGGACCTTCAAAAAGCATGAAGGTAAACTCCCATTCAGGTCCTAACAGTCTCAGGGCGGCCGAGGCCTCCCCTAAATGGGGCTATGAGGCCATGAAATTGCGTCGCCAGCTTCACGCGTAGAATTCGGCGAGAAGCGCCCTCAACATAAATTCCTAACTGTTATTTTATCACCTTGCTTCGCGGCTCCTGACGCGAATATCCATTCTATCTGTAAAACGCGGGCTTAAGTGCAAAAAAAAGGTATATAAAACGACACTACCAAATGGATTTTATTTTTCCCTTTCTTGTATTACAAATAGAAGCAAAGTAATTTTTTACTGTTTACCTGTTGCGAATGTATTTGCTGCTGCATTTGATGTTGTAAGTGTATTTGATGCTGCTGCTGCTGAATCTGTTGGTGTTGTAAATGCTGCTGCTGAACTATCGAACTGTGTCCACTACTAATTCCTTGAGATTGAAGATTTTGGCCAGAATTAGTGATTCCTAAATAAAATTATTTAAAGTGAATTTTTTAAAATGTAAAGAATAGAATAAGAAAAAAAATAAAAATAATGACATAGAAAATATTTTTTACCATTTGGTTGAACCCAACCGTGCATTTCAGCAAGTAAATTTTGCCAGAGTAATATTTTTTCATAATGTCTTTTAATGAGATCTTCTTTACGTAATAACTCGACTTTTAAATCTGAGATATCTTCTTTCATAACTAGTTCCGGTTTTAAAGCAGATAAAAGAAATCGCTTTTGTAAAAAGAATGCTTCTACCTGACGGGCTAGATCTATGAAGCGTAAAGTTACTTGGTCAACTTCAATCTTAGACTCTTCTTTACTTATCGTTAGACAAATTCCATTACTTTCTAATCCATCTTCCTTAATGAATAAACTTAAACATTGCTGTAAATAAATTAAGAGATCATTAATGAAGATATCGCTTTAAAAATACTTTTTAAAATATTTTATATTTCAGAGTTTACAGATTATAAAGCCAATATCAGTCAAATTCTTTAAAAACATCTTATACACACTTTAAACCTAAACGCATAAAAAATCAACGCAAAAATGTAGAAATATGGTAGTTTACTTTTTTTTAAAAGAGTTAAATCAAATTATTACTCTTCGTAAAGAGTAATTATTAAAGTTTACTCTTTTATAAAGGAGAAACTTCTGATTTTATACATTTAAGAAGTAGAAAGCATAATTTACTTATTTAAAAGGAGTAAATGTATAACTTCACCTTTTCTTAAAAGAGTAGTCTCAAGGATTTCTACTTTATAAAATTAGAAAAAGTTAATGAAGCCGATAAAAATAAATGACCGACTTGACTCATTTTCAAAAAGTAAAAATGCGAGTTTTTCAATGTAAATTGATGAAAGTATACTTTTTTAATATCTGCCAAAAAAAAAATATTTTATCATTTTAAAAGTATATGGGTAATTTAGTCATCTCAAGGATATTTAATGTATATATTTTTAATTAGTAAAACTATATTATTACATAGTTAAAAATTTGTCGTACTTTTTTTCCGTATTCTACGTAATGCTCACGTATTTGCGTTCGTATATTACGAAAATTAATTCGTCAAACATCTAACGCAATTTTTTTGTAATTCTCTGCTCTATAAATTACGAATTTCATGTAACGTATAACTTACGATAAATTTACGTCAACCTACATGAAAATATGCAAATAATACGTTAAATGCTTTTTTTCAACACGTGCATGAAAAAGGCCCTTTTTTGAAATTGTTTTTGAAAATAATTCAAAATTGTTTTTGAAAATAATTCAAAATTGTTTTTAAAAATAATTCAAAAATTTTGAAAAAATAAAACATAAGTAGTACAAAAAGTTAATGTAAATTTTTATTGGAATAATACAAATATAAAGCCCAAGATTCTCCATCCATTTTCTGTGCACAAACAAGGGGTGGCAAATAGAGGACCTCTGCATGATCTTGTTAAAAAAGCACAGTGCTTTTTAATAAGGGAGGAAGTGGCTTTTTCAGACTCGGATGATGTTTTGAGCACTCGAGTCCGTCTCGGACGCCAAAGGAGCCCTCGACTCTCACTCGTGCTCAAAAATCATTCTCGCTTGAGAAATCCAATTTTCCTTCCTAGTCAACTATTGTTCAAACAATATAATATTAAATTTAAAAACGAAATAAACATTATATTAAATTCTATTTTTACAGGGTAAGAAAACATTCAAGCGATTTACAAAAAACACATGGCTAATTTGAGTCTTCGAACATAAAGCACAAAGTTCTGCGATTACTTTATTGGACTATATTTTCATTGGAAATTCTAAAAAGAAATAGGCATTTGTGGTGAATTTACATTGTTTATTTACATAAAAAATACAATAATGCTATCTAAAAACTGAATCCATAACTTTGAATTACAGAAACAAAAAATATCCAGTTACAATGATTGATTCACTATTTTCATTTTTATGTTCATCAGTAGAATTCATCTATATACAATCATCTATTTTTAAAACATTTAACAAGACCGTTTGTTTATTTTTATAACCGAATGATTCTCTATATATTTCTTGTGTTATCCATGTTTCGTAAACTGTATACACAGTTTGGTCACCAGAAAAAAACAGCATTACTTTTCAGTAGTTGAGCTATGGGAATTCTGGACCACTGGTTTATAATTCCCATAGTTTTCTATTTGCTTCAGATTGCGCGCGTTTGTGTGTGTGTGTGTGTGTGTGCGTGTGTGGGCATTTCTTTCTTATATCACCAATAGCATAAATTTTCGTTGCAGTCTGGATGTTTGTACAACTGCATTCAAATCGTATCTCGATCTTGTGAGAATAAATTCGAATATTACGTTCACTATTACTTTGCGATAGTCCTCGGCGAAACCTAGAATCATGCTCAGAGCGATAGATACATCGAAATAGCCATCATCATTGTTAATCTTCCATATTTCCTCTATATCGATCCATTTGCGCTTTGACTGATCGACGATGACTGAAGGGCGGTGCCCATGTTTCTCTACTTTTATAGTTTTTGGAGTTTAACATTGTAAACGATCCCCATCATGTCTGCTGGAGATGTAGCCTGATCGTTATGACTTCTCCTCGAAAATTAACCAAGTCTCCATCTTGATCGACTATACGTACTCGCAGGTGGTCTATGCGCTTGGTGTTGATTAAAAGGTAAATAAAGTGGGAAGGAACTTCGATGATTTTATATCCAGGCGGCACAGCAGGAAAAAATTTGTAAATAGTGTACACCCTTTGTCCGTTTATATAAGCCCCAGAAGAGTTATTATATTTTCCTCTCAAAGCGTTGACTTTGAGAATTGTCAACGGTAAATCAGAGTTATGCGAGATGTTCGGTTTGAGTACTTGAGGAATGAAGCCTAATAGTTGACCGATGGTGTTATTCTTTGGATTCAAGCTGAAACTGATATCCTTATGCGTCAACTTCTTTCTCATATATTTATCAATATCTTCGTTCTCGTAGCTACCTACTGGTAAATTTATGATCTTCACTCAGGTCAAGCTTTTTATTATTACTGTGTATATTTGGGATTGAATTAAAAGTTAAAAGTTCAACCAATCCAAGAAAGTAGCTTTTATGTGGTGAGAGTTCGATCAGTGGAAAGTTCTGAGCTTAGAGTATCGATGAAGTACGAGAAAGAGTAAGAGTTAATCAATCTTTCATGCTTGCTCCAATAAAAAGGAAGAATAAAAGCGAAGAAATTTTTTCAATGCTTCGCCTTATATAACCTCACCGAAGAACTTTGAGCAAAGATGGCTACAGATTTATCAAATTTTTTATATCTCTCAGTATTGTATTTGACCTCGATATCATAAGATCAAGAGGAGGTTAAAGATCACTAAAACTATTAAAACATACAACACCATGGCCTCGTTTTCGTTAAGCTACCCAGTGCGTTCCTGGACCACTGGCGTCATCTAAATTAATAATAACTGATTCATGATAATGCGGCCCAGAAAGAAGTAACGCGTTTCTCACAAATACTCCTCGAAAATTTAGAATTTTTAAAATTTCGGCATATTTTAATAAGTAGGCGTTGGTGAGTCTAGGCAATCTTATTTCGTTGATTTTATTTTCTTAAATATTTGCCCGTGTAAGGCTTCAGATAAATGCCATAGTCGGTTTTGTGAGGTTTGAGATACAAACCTTTCCCGAGAGCAATAGCTTCCATCTTCTTAATATGTCTCTTATTCTCTTGCAATTACTGTTTAGCTACCTTGACATCGTTAAAAGCTTTTCTTTTATCACATTATTCAGAGTGATTTGCTTCATTCTCTTTCTATACTTCTTTGTCTTAAACTTCTTTTGAAGACCCATGCCAAATTTATACTTTAATTTCTTGGCTTTATTAATGGCGTACGTAGCTGCTCTCTCACCAATACTAGCGTTACCAGACGAAACGCATTTCCAAGCTTTTTTAACTAAAACTCTGCCGGCTGTGTTTCTCAACTCAACATTGTCACGATTTACAGAATAAGCTATATCGTACTCCTTGCAGGCTGCGTCGAGAGGATTAATCTAGGGTCTCCGCTAGCTAAGCATTCGGTTAGTTGGGTTCCTGGTCCGCAGTACTGATATCCTGGAATATGAAGTTCCACTGGAAGTTTGTTGATGACGTTATTGAGCAAGTCTCGACCCTCTTAGCGTCTATGTAGGATCATCACTCTTCGAAGTTCAGAGTATGACTATTGCTCGATACTATATAAGCATGCTATTTATAGCTTAATAAGCAGTCATGATCCAGACATTGCACCATGAAGATGGATTTCAAAGATCAGTCTGTGAAACTTCCGATAGCTAATTTTAATACTGTCGTAGATCAAGGTAGCAAGGCGAAATGTCACGGAAACTTGTTTCCGGATAGAATACGAGCCGTTTCCTGCGGTCCGTCGAACTGTGGTAAAACAAACAGTCTGCTCGTTCTCATGACCCATCCCGACGGCGCGAGATTTAAAAACGTGTACGTTTATCTGAAATCTCTAAATCAACCGAAATATAAATACTTAAAGATCTTCTGGAGCCTGTAGATGGTGTATAGTATTTTCCATTCAACGAACACGATGCGGTAGTTAATCTAGATCCTGCGCTACCCAACTCAATAATGATTTTTTATGATATTGCCTGCCAAACAGGACAATGTTAGATCATTTTAAGCTCTTGGCATTAACTCTCTTGTTTATATTTCGGCAGGATAATATGAATTTAAAACATATATACGATGTCAACTTGTCAACTTCGACTTGACTTTTGCACGTTTCAAAAATTTATGCTCGAAATGTTTGAACGATGATGAGCATAGATTTCTCGTTATGGATAAAGATAGAACCATGAACGACGATATCGAAAAGATCTCCTCAAGAAGATTTTGTTTTGAAGACCACTGTCCGATTGAGAATTGGCCTTTCGTCTACAGCCACCGCTCGCGATCCGTAAGGTGTTGTAAATAGCAGATCATGATAAGGTAAATAAATTTTTGTTGGTTTACCAAAATCCTGATAGAAAGTGAAGGAATCTTGCAAGGTATGCGTTTATGGTTTTGAATGGGTTTGTAAGAAGCTCCCAGTTATGAAGGTCTAAAGTCACATACTTGCTGGAGAGCCTGAATTTGATTTATTGAGCGCGTATACGACCGAAAGCAGCATATTTGATAAAACTGTTTGCCCATTCTTGTTAGCAAAGCGGTTTTGAGGCTGCTATTACTGAGGCTACTGCTTATTAATTTCCGTTATTTAACGAATTACGTACAAACGTAAATAAAAAAAATACTGTTATACGATTATGCTCCTTGAGAGACGTGTATCAATCTGTACGTGCTGCTGTTGAAGCTCGGGCTTTTATGCTAAGATGACTCCTATGTATTTGATGCTTTTTGGTAGTGGTAAAAATGGTTATTTTCTATTGTCCAATAGGAAGCAGGCTCCCTTCTTAGATTCAAATGATAATGTTAAATAAGTGCTAAAAAACCTGTACGTTATATTATAAACAAATCCTCTACATCCGTTATAACGATAATAATGTCGGTTAATAATCGTATGTCGGAAAAAGCGTTAGTGATTCTAAAAAATCATTATAAATATACGAGAACTGTATGGGAAGTCGATAAAATTAATTATTAAAATATTTTGTCTAAGGAGTTTAAATTATTTATAAGCTGACGTAAGCATTTAAAGAAATGTTAAAACCATTGAAATTTGTTGCTACACCTTATATGATGTGATTATGTGATTATGACCTTATGTGATGTGAATATGATAAAATATTTTCAGTCGTTATATTGAATAAAGAAACCGTTGAAAATATATTTGTTGAATTCTCAAAAATCATTTTAAGTACCTCGGTAGCAATATAATATTACGCATATTTATTTCTAAGAAGTCAATGTTATTTTTAAGATAAAAAAAGCAGTTAAAACAAAGTTTATAAAAATTCTTTAAACGATTGTTGGAAAAGTATAATAAAAATGTCTGCTACTGATAAAGATGTATAAACAAAAACAAAATATCTTTGGACTGTATGTAATGTACGTTTTGAGAAAATATTATTTAAATTATTAAAAAATTATATTTTTAATAATGAAATGTTAAGTGAAAAATAGGGATTTTAATGATATAATAATAAAGGTAAATAATTACAATATTTGACAAATTAAAATGTATTACAAAATTTATTCAATATTCTTAAATCTAAAAATACACGAAAATTGATACAATAATCAATCAACGCACACACTTCTAGAGGTATATATTTGATGAGACATTCCGGATCTCTTTGAAAAATCTGTCGAGAATACTCGCAGTTTTCTTGATTTTTTTAATTTTAATTTTTTAAATATTTTTTTATAAAATTTAACAGTTACTTTGTCGTTGCGCTTGTTTCGTCTGCAGTATCTTCGAAGTCGATCGAGGTGATATGTTGATTGCGGTGCGAGCCCGTAACTGTCAAAGTAGCATACGAAGTCCTTGTGATCTATGAAAAGCCACCCAATGAGATCCTAGCTTATCCGATGTATCCGTATTGGTCACGATAGCAACCGGCAGACTTAAAGTCTGAGGTATGTGATCCGCCGCCTATACACCGATTGAATTGACTTTTAAAACCCTGATGGCTCTTTTAATTTCTTCAGCGTTCATTACTAAAAATTACCTCGTCACTATTGCTGCTATTGTAGCTCGTCACGGAGTAATCCGAATCCGGATCTGCTGGTGCTTTTTTATGCTCGTCGGTGACATATTCACCGCTGTCGATTGGGACAAACCTCACCTGTCGCTCGCTGTTTCTGAATCTCAATAGAGCTGTATAAAAATACTCTGAATTGAGGTTCGATACTCGATCCCAAGGTTCCGGCAGATTAGCGTACAGCCACTTTCTGAGTAGATGCGATTTGTAGTCCTCGAGGTTAATTGCGCGACGAGCCATGACTATTTCTAGTCGCAGTTGCTCGTTTGTTAAGATGGTCTGTTTTTCTCACAACCTTCGATTATGAAATTAAACACTTTAAAGGCTCTAAAAACTATGCCGATTGACAAAACAGGATGCTGGTGGACCATCCTCGCAAAAATTTGAAATATTCTCACATGCTAGATGACGCGAGCGAAGTATATATAAATGTAATTAAAGAATACAATTTTGCAACGCTAAATTTTAAAGATTTACAAAAGTTCAGTAAATGCGACCCAAAATAGCCACTCAAAATAGCCTGAAGCGTTTATCATGCGCGCAATGAACGAAGAGATGACTATCTCTATTTTTTATTACGTTTTCTCTTGTTTCGGTTTTCCATGCCACTTGGTGACGGACAATTTCCAAACATTTGTATGTGAAGCTTTTCAAAAATTCATGGCTCAATGTGGCATCAGGAATAGTACTACACCACCACACTGTCCGAGAACGAATGGCGCCACAGAAAACCTAGTCGATACTTTTAAGAGAAAAGTCGAATGTATGATCGAAGACGGTCTCTCTCTAGAAAACGCAATAAGACGTTTCCTATTTGACTACAGAAGCGGACCACATTGTGCAACTAATCAGACCCCAGAAAAATTAATGCTTAGGTGCGAAATTAGATATCGATTTTCGTTACTACGTGCTAACACGACCGAGGACCAAATATATTGGCCCCAAAATCGACAAATCGGAAATCATAAAAAAAAATAGAGACGTGAAATGATTGGTGGGCGAGTTATGGCTGCTGACTTCAGAAAAAAGAATACGGATATTTAATAAAATTTAAAAAAAAATGAAATAAAGCGAGAACCAATTTCCATAAAAATCTGGTTAGCTTTGAGAAAATGTAGAAGCAAAAACTGTCTTTCGAAAAAGACAGGCTAGCTCTGAGGAAAGGTAGAAATGGAGAAAAAAGTCTAATTAGTTCTGGAGGTGTGAGAGACCTGGTTAGCGCCAACTAGCGGAGCAATGGTCCGACCTCGAAAGGTTCCGACTAATCCCGATTAGCAAAGCAACGGACCGACCTCGATAAGTTCTGGCTAGCCCCGACTAGCGAACCAACCAACGTCGGAGAGGTCCGGTCTGCTCTGCGCGCGGGAGAAGACTTAATTTTCGCAATGCTCGCATTTGCTTATGATGGCGGCGCGTGAGCGCGAGCACTCCAATCAGTGCGAACCTAATGGTGGGGATGCGGCGGCGCGATCTCGCGCCGTTGGCCGTCTGTGACGACATCGGGAGACTGTGCGTGCACGCGATCAGCCGTCACCGACAGTGAATAGAAGTTGCGCACATGCGCGCTTTAAGGTTCGCGCTTAGCAAATAAAAGTGCACACGTTCGCGAATTTGTATCACTTGACAGCGCTCTTCGAGATGAATGACCACAACAAGCACTCGAAGAATTATGGCACGTTATCCAAGAGGAGATACTCGACATCTAGGGGATGGACTGGCTGTCGCTAACACCAACATAGCCACTTTCACCGATACTGCTGTTCGATCCGTACATGCAGCAGTACGTTCCGATGATAGAGCCTGTAATGTTTGTTGGTAGTAAGTAAATTAACACTTCATTTCGTTTATTAAGTAAGAATTATTTATTAATAGAATACATTATCTTGTTACAATATACTCGGTGCGCAGCTGGAATGCAACTGCCGTTGTCGCTAGCGCGTCGAGGTTCCACACCCGAAATGTGCTGACGCCCACTACTTACATGCATACACTACAACTCTCCGCCCCTTTTAAATCTGAAGTCTCCTTAAAACGTGGTGAGCGTCGCAATTGTACATTAGTATTATTCTTTTTAACTATTTGATCTACGTGGCGCTTAACAGACATACCTTTATCATTTGATACAATGTACTTAGATGACGAGGTTTGCTTAACTATAGTCCCGATTGTCCTTTTATCAGATCTTACCCCATACTCGTCTATCATAAGCTGATCGCCAGGTGACAATTCGATTTTGCGCTTTCCGACCCTCGCTATAATTTGACGCTGCTTTTCGCTACAGTTTCTATTACATTTGGTCTAAGCAAATCAAACCTCGTTCTGAGTTCTCTCTTATACGTAAGATATGCTGGGCTTCTTCGCGTTGTACAATGTTCTATACTTCTGTAATCATACAGGAATATATTAACCGCATCATCCAGTGTCTATCCCCCCTTGACAATTTTAGCAACTTTATCTTTAAATGATTGTACAAAATTTTCAGCTGCTCCATTCGTAGCTGGATGATATGGTGGAGAAGCGTGTGTAATACTCCATTGGTAGTTAAAAATTCATGAAATTCGCTACTTCTAAACTGCGGTCCCCCATCTGTTACGCAATGTAGTGGTAATCCGAACCTGGTAAATAATTCCATAAATTTCTCTACTAGCCTGTATGCTTTTGTATTTGTATTAAAATTTATTATTTCCGGCCATTTAGAATGCGCATCTACGATTATTAACCACATTTTTCCAAAAAATGGTCCCGCGAAATCGCAATGAATACGGCTCCATGATTTGTCCGGCCAAGGCCATGTAGTCAAAGGTGTATGAGGCGGTTTCTTTCTTTCAATTAAACAAATTTGACAATCATTA
>JAPYZA010006477.1:0-11051 GCA_030522685.1 Eupelmus azureus
ATTCGTTGATTGTCTTCTCAAATTCCGTGAAAAATGAATTTGAATCTTCAAAGTCTTTTAATTTAATTTTATCTAACTTATTTCTGATACATATTTGTAGAGCTGATAATTCTTTCAAGTATATTTCATCAAATTTCTTCATAATTTCAAAAGCCGTATTTTTATCACTCACAAACTCTAGTTGGTCATTTGAAATATTGCAATAAATATAATTCATTGCTTTCAAATCTTTTTCAACCCAAGCTTCTTGTTCTTCGGTGGCTTGTTTTGCTCTTGTTGCAGGCTCGTCGCATTTTTTTACTTTAAAAATAGCAAAATTGTCTTCTTCCAAATACTATAATTTTTACCATTGAATATCTGAGGATTGAGATTGTCGTTGTCTGCCATTTTGTCTATATCTGCTGCTTTATCTTCCGTTAATGATTCTCCTCCACTTTCTTGTTCAACTGACTGATCGTCTTGACTCGTGCTTGCTTTTGTTACGATGTTTTCTTCTGTCGCGTCTCCTTTATTTGATTCCACAGATCTCTTCCTCGAAACCACGCTCTGCTACCATGTTAAAATGATGGAACACAATTTATTAATAAATAAGTATATTTAACAAATAACTACATTGTCGTACGCGACGGGCAGCATTACAACGACTAACTCTCGGAGCCTAAGTCGCGCTGCTTGTCCGCAGTATATATAGGTGTTCACTGAGCTGCGATTTGACAACTCAGTTCTCCTTGCACATTTTATTGAGTTCATTGTACATATATTAGAGTTCATTGTACAGCGAAGTTCATCGAACGGCGAAATCTTACGCTCAGCATAAATTTACTTTATATTTCAACAGGCATAACTGACTTCACTGGTGTTCGGCGTCTTCTGTTGCACGTGCGACTGCGATTGCTGCTGCACCTTCGGCTGCTCAACGCTTTTGGATTCCTTTTTGTTGCTTTGCGGCGGCCTTAGCAAAGCCCTTTTGCGCACCTTTACTCTTCTCCGACGGCTGATTGCTTACCGCCGCTACCTCCTCTGTACCTTCGACTTCCTCGACTGCTGAGACCTTGGCTTTAATTCCAGTGCTTATAAATGCGGCTCTTGGGACTGCCATCTTCTCTGCTGGAGGAAGCGGCACATAGCGAGCATCTAAATCCCGCTGCCTCTCCCACCTTCGGCCATACATGTCCAAATCTTCCAAGTTATCGATGAACTTATCTTTGAGTGCATGTCGATATCCTGGCAAAAGATTTCTCCAAACCGTCTTCATCAGCTTCCACTCGGATGGCGGTTTTCGAAATTTTGAAGCAATATACTTCAAATTTGTAAGGTAATGGGAGATTTTCTCTCCTTTACCCTGCGTCTGTCGGCTTAAGTCCTCGAGCAGGTCATGGCGATCATACTCCTTGATGAACTTGTATCCAAATGCCCGCTCGAATTCCCTCCAATCTCTGATTTCGGCTCGAGTTACTCTGAACCATCGAGCTGCTCAGCCTGAGAGCACGCATGGCAATATGTTTAACAAATCATCATCACCGATCTCGCTCCCCCTTCGGCAATCTTGAAGCTGTTCTAGAAACTCCTCGGGATTTCTAGAATGCTCTTCCCCAGAAAATTTTATTCCCCAGTCCTTGAGAAGTCGAACTGTTTGCTTTTTGGCAGCTATTCTTCGGCAAACGAAGATCTTCTCGAGAGCGTCGAATCCCTGTCACTTTCTCTCCTCGCGCGTCGTCTGCTCTGTTTTAACTTCTACGGCGATTTATAATCATCTTCACTCGATGAGTTCTCCTCGCTTGAGGTTAAAACATCGTACTCTGGCTCGCGAGTACGCACCTCTTTTCTCGACGAACCATGCTCTCCTCTCCTCCCATCGGCTATAATACGCACACTCTGTGCGTTTGTCGCAGAAAAATATGTCTGCTCTGCGCGTTCTTCACGCCGTGCTGGAATCTTGCGAGCCGACTCTCTCTCGACTCTGTGCGTCTCCCTTGGCTGATTCTCTCCTTGACTAGCAGGATGTTTTTCTTTCCGGCTTGTTCTAAGCGGCTGTCGGTGGTCTGGACTACCAGGCATGTCTTGATGCCAGCGATACTCCGTTGACTGCTCATCCTCAGTGTTCTCGATCTCGCTGGGGAACGATGCTGCTGCGATGTCATCGGCGTGCTACATCGGAGTATACCATTTGTTGGTCGTACTCCTCACTCGAGGTCCCCCATGCGTTACTTGGCTTGTGGCTGCTGTAGTGTTGCACTGCTTAATAGGCAGCTGTGCCTCCACGTTGTCTCGCACACCACGTATTCGCTTGGCCGAAAAATACTCAAAATGATGTGGTAGATTCGGCCAAAGCTCCCTCAATCTTCCACTGATTGGTGGGCTTGGCACCCGCACGCTCATCCGCAAAATCCCAACAAGGGATGCTATTAATATGACGCGGCGAAATTCGTAAGGATTAAGGTTTTATTCTAAAAGAAATTTCTACACAAAAATATGTAATTAGATAAAGCCTCTATTATTAACAAACAATATAATCATACAAATTTCTCCCGGCGCGCACACGTTCGATAAACTCACTCTTCACTATCACACACTCGCCCAATTGGATTTCACACACAAAAGGGAATTCCGCTTCGGATGTACGGCTACCCGGGAAATGCGGCCGCCCTTTCAGCTCCTCCGAGACTCACACCCTCTCTCTCTCACTCACGCTCTCCTTTATCTCTAACACACTCGATCTCCGCCCCGCGACTACGCGACTCGAACCCACTCTCGCCCTTCTAATCTCACACACCTCAACTTAAACTCTCGCACGTCTCTCCTCGTGACCGCTCGCTCGCCTCGGGAATCTCTCTCTCTCTCTCCACGTGCACTCTCGACCTTGGCTCGGACCTGACCGGCGTACCCTCTACGTCGCGCTGTCCTGGCTTCTCGGCGATGATGACTTCTCTCACTCTCGCTTCCTCTGGCTATACGATGATACAGCTCGATTCGAATCGTGCTGAGAACTCATGCAATTCTTCCACGAATGTCCTCAGTCGCTCGCACCTTAAGCTCTTCTCCTGAGGTCTTCACTCGCTCGCGTCCTAAACTCCCCTCTTCACGTCTTCACTCGCTCGCGTCCCAAACTCCTCTCCTCATCTCGCGGCGACGGGCCTTGCTCTACCTCTCCTTACACGATAGATGCGTCCTCTTGCCTGATACGCGCAAATCACCTTCCCCTACTCTCCTTTGTTTTTATTATTTGATTCTAATACTTCTCCAACCTCGCCAGGTTCGCTTCCCCTCCGCGACGAAACTCGCATCTACCGAATGAGAACCTCGGCGTGATCCCCTCTCATCCGACTACCCGTTGCGATCTCTCTCTACTTTATATTCTCGTTCTCATCGGCTCCTTCTATCTATCGTGCGGCCCTAACGCGCGCGCTCACCCATACACACGCACAGAGCCACACGCTCCTCTCTCTTTCACTCTCTCCCACACATACACACACATACTCTACAATACTCGCACTCACTGCTGCTGCAGTGTTACAGTGATAAAATATACATATTTACATTTATTACACATTACAACACAGCAACAATTACCACATCATTTATTCACAAACTCAGTCTTTGTTTAACAACTTCTTCGTGGCTCTTCTCTATCTTCCTGTCTTTCTCACTGCGCATGCGCCGTCTTCTGTGTCTGAGCTGTTACCTCTCGTACGCTGGCATGCTTAGGCGCGTGTTTTCTCCCTCCTCGGCTGATTCTCGCTGGTTTGACTCTCCCAGCTATTAACTCAACGCGATGTGTTTCTCCATCGGCGTAAATGTACACAAAAATATACATTAATATATGCCCTATCTATAGTGTGCAGTGCCGGCTTTATTTATGCGCTTATTTTGTGCTATGATGCGGGGCACCGCATCACATATTATTTCTTCATTTTAAAAAACGGAAAATTGAAGCTTGTTTCATCTAGTTTTATGTTATTTAATAAATGTTTATTAAGGATTTGTTTAGACTAAATAATTCACGCTTCAATTAGAAGTTGTTAGTGAACAAACACGTTGTTCACAAAACTTAGCTTTTCTACCCCTTCTATACTGAAATGCTTCTCAAAATTAGTTGTAACATTGCCTACTTTTAATTCTTGAACTCTAAAATACTTGCTTACAATCGATGTTAATACATTCCGCAAGTCGATTAAGTCGACATCTCGCTTCCTGATAGGATTACAAGAGGCTAATTTCTGAGTTTGCAAAACAATAATCTTGTGCACAATACTTGGATCTATGCTTGGTCCTTCTTTACTAAAAACAATACTTTCAAAAGTGAATTGTTTTGCATCCTCAAAAATCCTCCCGACTCCACCGGGAGTGCTATACCTACTATATTCAGAATTAAATGTCAATTCCCCTAGATTGTACGTAAGTACCTCAACGTATTTTTGAGATTTTCAGACGATCGCCAGACGACAACAGGTAAGTTTATACAGTCACCGTTTCCAGTGACTCCTACCTTACTTTTTATCATACTAACCTTTCGGCTAGGTCTAACCTTGATACAAAAACCTTTCCCCCTGTCGCTGGTATCGTTCCCTTTCTTACAGGCTAATCTATACAATAATGCGTCGCATTGCATCTTCACCGATGCCGCCAGATTCGCACACTCAACTATCTCTGACGCTTTCTTATGTTCTACATATGTTATCTTTTTTATTACAAAATCACTTTGACCGCAGTCCCTTTATTAATAAATATTTATTAATAAAGAAGCTTTATTAATAATAGAAGCTTGATAAAATATTTTTTATCAAGCTTCTTTTTCTTAGGCGTGAACCATATATTATATAGGTGCAGCTCTCGCAGCGGTTCTCCATTGACGAAAAGTGTCGGCAGCTGCGGCTCCACGTCTGTGAAAGTATAGTTGGCGGTGGCTCGAGCTTTTTTTGGAATTTTCCATTCTCTATGCTCGTGTCTTCCTTTCCAAACATTTCTTAGCTCGAGCAGGTAGATCTCCGCTAGCCGATAGTCTGCCTTCTTTGTCAAGTCATCAGCCGCGACGATTGCCTCCAATAACTGCTCCAGCAGTTCGTCGACCTTCTGCATCATGAAAGAGCCCTGCTGCCCGAAGATTAGGACGTTAGGCCCTTATCTGAGGCAACAGTACTCCCCTGGATAGCAAATCGAGACAACAATTCTGAATTAGTCTATGTTCATACCACATACATACAATGATTACAAAACATTATTAGAGAGGACACTGCTGACCGAAAATTAGAACACTAAGCCCTTATCCGAGATAACAGTGTTCTCCTGGATGAGAATTCGAGGCAACATATACAGATTAATTTATGTCCACGCTACATGTATACAACGATTAAAATAATTGTTAGAAGGGACACTGATGACCGAAAATTAGAACATTAGGACCTTATCCGAGACAACAGTGTTTTCCTATCCACAACCCAGAGTAATACTTCTAGATTGATTACGTTATTCATAAATATTTTCATCACAATAAGACTGCTTCTCACATTATTACTAATTAACGTATTCTACTTATTCTAAAGAGCATGAGGTTTTACATACTACGATTAAGCCTATCAAATTATACTTTTTTGTCTTTTATCACCTTTTTGTCGCAGAATTTAACTGTTCTTTGTCAGTACTAATGCTATCTACTTTTCCTCTTCTCAAGATATTCGGAACGAGTTTTTTCCTTATTGGTTCGAGCGGAACTGTGTCACTCTTGACATTTTCTTTTCGCTTACAACCAGAGCTTCGTTATTTTGTTTATTTTCGCAAGTATCTCTCGCATGTCCTAAATCGCTATTTTCCGGCTTACGGCTCTCCTCGCGCACCCCGAGCACTCTCTTATCCTCACTTTTATCATTGCCACTGTTATTTTTACTTACATCGTTGTTATTTACCATTAATTCATCGCTTAAGAAAAAGGCTGGTTTTAATTTTTCTACCGTTACTGTTAGATTTTTTCCCTCTTTCTCTATTACAAACGTGCGTCCGTCTCTCCTACGCAACACTACTTTAAACGGTTTTGTATATGGCTGTGATATAATGGAGGTTTTACCATTTTAACTCTTTCAAACACATGAGAGCATTTTTCTAATTCCTTAAAGATAAAAGGTTTCATCGAATTCCTATGTTCGACTGGGACAGGTTTTATCTTTCTAACGTAGTTTTTAAATTCGAGCAGAAAAGCGTTGCTGTTATTCGTATCACTATCGCGAAATTCGCATAAATCACCGGGAATAGCGAGAGCAGTACCGTACAAACAATCAGCTGGGCTCGCGCCTATATCTAAACGCATCCGTATGGACAATCCTAACATTACTGTCGGCAGCACATCTACCCAGTCTGCTGTTTGCGTGTGACACATGATTGCGGCTTTCAAATCTCTATGCCACCGCTCTATCATCCCGTTTGCTGCAGGGTGGTATGCAGTTGTATGGATTCTTTTCGTGCCTACGTATTTTAACAGTTCATTAAACAGCTGCGACTCGAATTGACTGCCCTGATCGGTCGTCAGGGTGATGGGAGCCCCGAAATGCGCGACCCACGTGTTAAAGAATGCCTTACCCACCGACGAAGCCGTTGCTTCCTGAAGCGGAACCACTTCAGGCCACCTTGAAAATAAAAAAAAAAAAATTATTTTTGTAAATTGAAATTTTAAAAATTAAATAAAATCTCATCGAATAGCTGTTTGGATATTTATAGATACTATATTTCGCATCAAAATAAGCAATAAAAAAATCATTTTTGTATTGTAAAGGGGATAATGGCGGGCCACTGTCTTGCGCGCTCGTGCGACCCCCAACCAACTCAGTATATGTGTCGAGCAGATAGGCTGCTCGACACCCGCCGAAGCGGCAGTAATCGGCGACTTGGAACTGTGAATTTATGGGACCAGGGTAGGAAATACCTCATAAATAAATAGTCGCTATTTATTTACGAAACTTAGAGACGTTTATTACAAAACAAACTCAAATTGAAAAGAAAGCTCGCACGCAGCGTCGACAGCCAACTATCACTGCTGTCTGCCGCTCCGAAATTCGCCCGGAAGACTCTGCCGACGGTGAATTTCGTGGTGTGGAGGTGTGGTCGCCCGTGGAAGTCTGCGGTGCACTCGCGAACGCGAGACGTGAGGATTGGCGTATCAAGATTTTGCTCAAAGAAGAAAGGAGACGGCTGAGATGCCACGTGAACCGGATCTAACTGCCGGGCCCGCGTCTCGCGAGAGGGGAGCTTCCCCTCCTTCCCGGTCCGCCTCGTGCTGCTGAGAGCGCGAGGCTGGCTCGCAGACGCACACTTCTGCTGTCTGTGTGGGAATTTTCCGACGGAAAGCAGAGCTTTAGTCTTGCCTTTCGTAGGGTACATCCTCATTTCACCCCCTTCCAGACGCAACCAGATCTTCAGATTTGGTTGCTCGTCTTCCTAAAACTAACCTTAACGAGGGTCGTGACTAGGGAAGTGGTGCATACGCTACATATTATTTAAAAAAGAAGTGTACACCTTTGTTCAATTAACTGCTTTTATTTAAATTGTATAAAAAAAAATGTATACAAAAGTATACGGTGGACCAAGCCCTCTTCAATACTGGTCCGGGTCTTGGTGTGGGTGCCAGGGGTTCCGTGGATCGTGGAGCCGATAATTGGGGCAGTTCCAATGTTTGGAGACCCCTGGCTCCCCACACATAAAGCAGCGCTGGTTGGCGTTGCTTCTTGTTCGGCGCGTATGGGGCGCTGGCGAGCCTACTTGGCTTCGGCCTCCGCCCGGAGCATCTGCTCCCGGGCCTCTTCGGCGGCTCGTTGCGCCTCTTCGGCGCGATCGAACTCGACCCCTGCACGCATTCGCGCTTGGCGAATGAATTCGCGTTTACACAGGGGCCGGTCCCGCGCTGCCGCAAGCTCCTTAGCATGCAGTTCGTCCTGGAGGAAATGTTTCCATTCCTCCAGGACGACATGCACCTCGCGCACCGCCTCCACCATTTTCTGTTTCGCGTCGAGGGCTTCCCAGCGTTTAACGTAACGTCCCACGCTTTAACGTAATTGGCTACTGATTTGAACAATTTTGGCCAGCAATAGTAGCGTGCTACCCTCTCATAAGTTTAATCACGGCCGGCATGGCCTGCTGTGGGGTCATCATGGAATTCTTGCAGAATTGCTAGCCTATTTTTTCGGCACGACAATTTTCCATGCGTCGCCGTCGCCGATGGACGCATCTATAACCTCTTTGAGGCGATAGAAGTATAGGCGTTCTCCTATCGCTTTCCAACGAGGAAAATCCTGTGGCGCTTTGGCTACATCTTGTAGTCACTTTTCATACCACGGATCGTTCGTTTTGTATGTCCTTGCAGTTCGAGAGCCCAACGAGCAAGTCTGCTTGTCGGACTATTCAGACTTCTTAATTATCGAAGGCTCGAATGGAGTGTTACAATTTTGAATTTGTAGCCTTCGATGTATGGGCGGAACTTATGGATGACCCATATGACTGCCAAGCACTCTCGCTCGGTGACGCTATAATTGCGCTCGGCCTGCGAGAGAGTGCGGCTGGCGAACTCCAAAACCCTGTCCTCACCATCTAGGATTTGTAGGAGAACGGCGCCGATGCCTGAGTCTCTGGCATCCGTATGTAGCACAAATGGCTGCTCAAAATTTGGCCTTGCCAATACCAGCGCTGATGCGATTAGCATCTTTATTGCATTGAAGACACCTTGCTGCCACCTCGGTGCAGCCAAAGACGCTCTTACGGCGATTTATCGTAAGGCCTGCTTCCTTCACTCTTTGTAACACATGCCTCAGCCACTTGACGTATTCGAACGTTTTTGTTACAATTATTATATCGCTAAAATAGCTGAAGGCGTAAGGTTCCATTTCTGGGCCAATCACTTTGTCTATTAGCCTCTGGAATGTGGCTCCGGCATAGGAGAGGCCGTATGGCATCCTAATAAATTGATAGAGTCCCATTCCAGGCAGAGTGAAGGCCGTCATCGGCTTTGAGTCGGGCTTCATTGGTATCTTGTGATACGCCTGACTCAAGTCGAGAGTGTAAATAAATTTTCCATTCTGCAATTTGCACAGAATGGTGTCCATGAAGGGCAATGGATACGTGTTTGCTTTCGATACAGCGTTTACCTTTCTGTAAACGACGCAGAAGCGATATTCATTGTTTGGTTTGCGCACCATGACGACTGGGCTCGATCAAGCACTGGTCGAGGGCTCTATTATCACCTCCTCAAGCATTCTTTTGACTTGAGAGTACATCTCTTCCTCTCTCTTTTTAGAGACAGGGCAATATTTTTGTTTTATGGGTCGAGCATCGTCGACGTCTATTTCATGCTTGATCCAAGATGTACATCCTAGAGGTGGATCTTCGTGTCTGAGGATTTCTTCTACTACCTCAGACAACTGAGCTCTTTGGCCGTCAGTCACATCCTAAGACCTACAGAGTCTAGTGCTTTAACCTCCAGCAGTTTCATGCTGGAAATTTCCAAGTCCACAGACTTCTGTGCTTCTTTAAGCCAGAGCTTGTTCGTCGTCGGATCATGAATAGTCTGGAACGTACGAACAAAAGGGTACCCCCACTAAGATAGGCAAAATGACCCCCATCGCGAAATTTAAATTTTTGATTAAAACTAGTTTATATATGCAGAAAAAAGAGATTTTAAGCTACGAGTTGCTCCTCCCCCCACCCTAACAAATCCTAACCTCAATAAACGTGTTTTTTATAAATAACTTTTTTGGGCGTCATATTACTTACAAAAAAATTCGAAAAAAATTAAGCATATTCTGCATAAAAATGCAAATAAACTACAATATTTCCAAAATTTTCAACTCACAAAAACGAACCTAAAAAAAACAAAAGAATCTTAAAATCGCTTTAAAACTTCATATAAAAAAGGTGCCGCTTCAGAATTTTGTGGAAAGTTGAAAATTCGTGCTCTCAACATGTCTGGATTTTTTCAGATTTTTTTCGAGATTTTACCGAGTTTGTGATCTGTGTCAGAGAAACTAGATATTTTCTTTTAGTCATAGATTACGCAATCGGTAGTTGTCGGACAACAAATTTCTTATCACTTGACGCCTGGCACCCAACTTTCAGAGCTCGGCGCCTAATGTGGAATGGCCTTAAGAAGACCTCTTAAGGCCATTCCAAATTACAGTCCCTAAGATATAGCTCCTTTGCTATTTCTTATTCTCAATTGTGAATATTCGTTTAGGCCCTATGCACCTAAGAAAGAACAAGACACCGGCACAAGACACAAGCACAAGAATAGCACTGGTTAGTATATCTATATATATGAGGAACGAGCTCTTGTTCTTTGTTCCTCCTGAAAACATAAAATATAACACGGTTCTATAACGTTCCCTTAAAACAAAAATTCAGTATTAAATGAATTCCATGTTAAAAAGTACCGTGGCTTCGACGTCACGTTTTGGGGGCCCTTCCGGGATATGAAATGCTTTTTTCGAGTTGGATAAAAGTTTTTTAATTTAAAATAAGAATTTCTTTTGGAAAAATTTTCTGATCTATTAAAAAATATGAATAATAAGGATAATAGAAATCTTGAAGCTACGCAAATTATTAGTGAAGTCATTGAGATTGAGGTTCCAAATTTTATTAGTGAAAAAACCGAATACTGACAGAATTATTAGAATTTTTACATACGAGATATAGAATAACTTCGGAAATTGATCCGGAGAGAAAAGAGGACGTAGAAAAAATTAAAAGAACATTAAAAGAATTGGTAAACGAGCAAATCATAGAAGATGTTTGTCAAGATAATTTAATGATAGACATAATTTTCAAATTATTGGATAAAAATATTAGTCCGAGAGAAATCATTTTAGCTATTGTTCATACCGGAGATATAGAAAACGGCACTCCTAAAGTAAATAAATTTTTAAATTACACACCGGAAATAACAGATGATAAAACGAACTATTTAACCTTATCAGTAGAATAGTTACAAGATCTAACAAAAAATAATTCCATAAAAATTAAAGATAAAACAATCATTTTGCAAGGTCCTGCTTCTAGCACACCTTACTTTCCCTCTAGAC
>JAPYZA010006478.1:0-11051 GCA_030522685.1 Eupelmus azureus
ACATAAAAATGAAAATGGCAGAAATCTCTATTAAGTGCATGAATTCCCTAGTATCCCTCCCCTGTTAAGGTCAACGAGTGACAGTTGCTTGCATCAAGTTCATAAAGAGGCATTCCACGCGCTCTATCTTGCAGTTATGCGTAAAATATACGTTACATACTTAACATGTATGAAAAAAAGCGTTAATATATAAAGTGGATATTTCGCTATCTTTGCTTTAAATTCATTCTATAACTCAGATTACATTTCAAAAACCACATTTCTCGCATAATGTATTTAAATTAAACTTATTTAATAATGAATAATTAATTTTTGTACTATTTATTAAATTTTTCTACATACTTGGCGTATAACACATTTTGACAATATAAGCAGATTGACATGAGATTTCGATAAATTGTAAACGAAGAGGCAAATGAAGAAAGAAAAGGCGACAGACAGCAGAAGAAGAAGGAGGAGAAGAAGGAGAAGAAGAAGAAGAAGAAAAAAGTGGAGAGAACGAAATAGTTAAGATTTCCGCTAAAAGAAATGTGGCGAACAATTTCGTTAAAACAGCGAGTTCCTGCGGTGCTTGCGCGCGCGCGCGGCATAAAACAGGCATAAAAATGAGCGCTCGAGCTCGCGGGCAGAGAAAAAAGAGGCGAGTGAGCGAGCGAGCGAGCGGCGCAGAGTAATCATTAGCAAACACGCTTTTTCGCGATATAGATTTAACCGCAAAAGCTGCCGGCTAACGAGCTTCGTCTTCGAATCTCCTCCCCCGTGCGCGGCTCGCGCGCTCGGCTACCACTCGGCAGCAGCGCAGTTTTCTTGCCGCGATTTCCTCCTTCGGCGAACGATCGCGGGCGCCGTGAAAAAATAGTCGAGGGCGGCGACGGCAACAGCGAGCGAGCGAGCGCCTGCTTACGATAACTAGAGAGCTAAGCGCGCATAGCCGCAGTTTGCACCAAAGTCGCGGACGCCGACAAAACCTATCGGCGCAGTTCCGCCTCGACGCTTTACTTTGCCTGCGCGCGCGCGCGCATATATACCTATGCGCCCAGCTCTGCCAGCCAGCCTCTCTACTTACACGTATTTCGAGAGCGGCTTAACTACAAACTAGCGCCGCTCGGTATCGCGAATAATTTATTCAAAACGCCGAGCCGATTTCAAGCGCACTCGTTTCTCGCGCTTTTATGAGCATTACCGATTGCTCTCTCTCTGTGCTGTGTGAGTCTACCGGCGAAGCGTTTTTTCTTCTTTTCTATTTTATTACTTATCTTCGAACAGAGGGAAACGGCGGGAAATGGAAAAAACACTATTTCTTCAAGTATTTATTCGACATACACCTGCAGTCTGTAGGTGTAAAAATGTTCAGCAGCAAACAATCATTGATAATGGAAAGTGTCTATAAACTACCGCGACTCGGAATAAAGAGAGAGAAAAAGAGGAGAAGCTGGCTAGCGAGAAAAAAATTCGGCCCTGGCCAGCGCGCGGTCCAGAGTTAAGGTTAGCCGCTCCAGTCAATCATATGGAAACCGGCAAGTGCAGAGAGAGAGAGAGAGAGAGAGCCGAGTGAGCGAGTGCTCCAAAGAGCCAGGCGCAACGAACATGTGCCCTTGTACTTTCTAGACGCGGTGCTAGCGTTGCGTTGCCGGCTAGCGCAGCGCCGGCAGCAAGCCCCCCAAGGGCGTTCGCCGCGAGCCTAATGTATACATACGTACAGGTATGCGTGTCCGCTGCTATGTGTGTCCAGCGCGCGCGGCGTTCTCCTTTTTTTTATTCGCGCAGCGCGCGCGCATTTTCCTAGTAACGCCCAGCAGTAGCCGGCACTTTCCCAACTTGCAGCTCGCGAGAGCCGCTTCAGCAGGAAGCGCGGGCCTCTCGCTTACACGATTGCTAATATTTTTTCGTTACATTCGTTACTGGGACGCGAGCGGCTGAGCGAAAATGCTGATTTTTCAATTTCGAGTGCGCGGAGAAGCTCTGCCATGGAAGTTGCGATTGAAAACCGATCGCAGCCGAGGCTGAAAAAGCTGCTGGCACTCCCCCGTCTTTTCTTCTAATGCCGACTTTTTTCGAGCGCGCTAAACTTTCAAAGTTCGCTTTCCTTTGATAATATTGCATATATGCTTTTCCAAGTGTGCACATTGGGAATTTTTTTAAATCGGCCAAACAATCACTTACTTACTTCTTCTCAACTAAATTGGTTAACGTTTTTTTGAAAATGGCTTTTCCTAATATGTTACATTAATTTTGCTTATAAGTATTGACCAGAAAACACATTCAATTGAGTAACCTTTTCAGCATCTGACACATAATCATATCAACAATTGTTAAAGTCTTGATTTTTTTAAAAAAGAACTCGTTTTCACCTTTTTCTAACGCACAAATTGACATAACTTTTTTTCAAAATTAAAAATTGGATAAAAATAACGGTTCTCATTATCGTCGGTAATTATAAGCCTTTATATCGTCTTAAGAATAATTATTGTAAAGTATAAAAAACAGAAAAATTTCTAACAAAAAGTTAGACTAATATAAATTTGTTTAGTGAAAGAATCACTAACGTAAATTGATTATTCATGAATGAAAAACACTCTTTTATTATATACTTAATGATAATAATTTATACTGTACAATGAAAGAAAAATATTTTTCATCTAAATTATGTAGAAACATTTTTTATTCTCAAAAGTTTCGAAATTAAAAAGAAAGATAGTAATATATTTAATGAATTTCATTTTACTTTTTGCTAATGTAAATATAGTTAGATCACTAATTAAGTAGGAATTGCACTTTTTGAACGCATATTTATTCCAAGACTCATGGTACTTTCATAAACTTTAAAATAAAATGATAATCTGAAAGAAATGGGGAGCTGAAAAAATGCCAAGTCTAAGCAGAGTTATTTTTTGCTCAAAAAAGTAGCAATCCGAGTTTTGGGTTAAAAATTGAAAAAAAAGGGATAAAGGAAAAAAAGATAAAGTCAGGTGAGCTGCTGTAGAGTATAGGTAGAGTTGGAAAGAGGGTCAGGGCACTCGTTTCGGATCGAGCCCGATTTCGTGCGACTGAAAAACGATTTTTTTCGGGCTTGTTATTTACGACGTTTTTTGCCGGCTACTGCGATGTAAGGTGTGACGGATGAACGTCAGGCTGCAGATGGAAAATATGAACAACTCGTGTCTCCAAGCATGAATTTTTACATGAATATTTATTGAACTTGTGATTATTCAATGACATTTGAAATTTTTATTTTAATTTTCCAAACAGCCTGTCTGGAATCTAAAGTTGTTTATCCTTAATGTTTGCGATATATTCCGGGAGGATTATTTGTTAATAGTTGTTAACCTTCTAGTATAATATTATTTTTTAACGTGTCTCAGATTTTTAAAGTTTTTAAAGTTTTTAAAGTTTATCAGTAAATTGGTAGCAAGGTGCATGAGGGATGGGATCGGTATTTGTAAAGGTTGCTGTAAAGAGAAAGCTTGCAATTAATGCGTAACTGTTGGGAGCGGTGAGTCGAATTTTATGAATGAGATGAAGCGGAATCAAACATTAAAGTCAAACATCCTGCGTAGGATGAGAGAGCTTTAAAACACTTGTCATCGCTCTCGCATCAAAGAGAAAGAGAAGGAGAGCTGCCGGGCAGAGAGAGGGAAAAAAGTCAATAATTGGACGATACTTCAAAACGATCTCTCTGGACAAAGGTGGATTTTTTCTTCAAAAGCCCAGAGTGCTGCTGCCGACGGCGTTTCTCAGTAGGTATATATAGAAGCAAGGCAGGCATCGTGGCAGGCTCGCACGCATATACGCAGGTAGAGAGAGAGAGAGAGAGAGATGCTGCATCAGCGGAGGGAAAGACAATTAGCCGTGGCTACACAGGGCCCCGGATTGCGCAAGCGCGTAAGCGCCGATCGAGTAGCGAGCGAGAGCGAGCGGGCGCGCGGGAAAATTCGAAGCGGGGGGGACCAAGGAGAGGAGAGATAATGCGTATCCGAGGCGCAACAGAGCCAAGGAAGCGTGACTCTCTGAAAGTATATACTCTCGTTCGATCGGCGGCGAGCGT
Organism: Eupelmus azureus; assembly: GCA_030522685.1. NCBI lineage: Eukaryota > Metazoa > Arthropoda > Insecta > Hymenoptera > Eupelmidae > Eupelmus > Eupelmus azureus. The sequence continues at coordinate 4,046 of JAPYZA010006478.1, forward strand.
AGCCAAAAATGCACCGTCATACCCGGATGCCTTCTGTTGCTCAAGCCTCGAACAGGGAGAGACGGAGAGAAAGAGAGAGAGAGAGAGAGAGGCTCGATGATACGCGTGCATAGAGAGGAGACGAGGCGGAAAAGCCGAGCAACGGACACGATACCGCCGCCGCGACGAGAGAGGCGAACTTTGAAAAGATCTAACACCTCTAAAGAGAACTACTGTAATGAGCCGAAGCGCTCGAGTGGTCTTTCGAGCCGCCGCCAGTGCCGCCGCCGACGACGACGACGGGAGAGAGAGAGAGAGAGAGAAAAAAACAACGGTACGTAATGGAGAGAAAAAAACGCCAAGGTGGACCGACAAAAAAAATCTTGATTGCCGATGCGCGCGTATTATGTAGTTAAAAAGTCGGGAGCGAGTGCGCCGCCGCCGCCACCGAAACAGGAAATAAGCGGATGAACACGTCCCTTTTTTTTTACCCAATTTTTATATACCTCTACTTATTTTCAACAGTGTTTTGACCTCGTCGATTATCAATGATTCTGACGAGGCAAATAAACATTATTCCAATACGCCTTTTGCTATTATTACTCATCTCATGATGTTCATTTTCCGATACGAGAGTCTAAAGGTCTCCCAAGTTTCCAACGTTATCGGAATGCGCAGTTTTAAAATCATGATTAAATATTTTTAATATTTATTCTAAATATTTGCAACTACTATTTTATATTTGTTACTTTATCATGAAATTAATTGTACGAGTAATCTATGAAATCTCGAAACTCAATTTACGAGCTTATAATTCTCTAATTTTTAATGCAAAGAAACTACCGAAAAAAAATGGAATCTTGCTTGCTCGCGCGCATGCCAGAAGCCGCATATCGCTATATATAAAATTGAAAAAAAAGGAAGTCATTGTACAGAAAAAAAATGGTAAAAGAAAGGAAGAGAAAGAGAGCAAAGGAGTGAAAGAACGAGGGGGAGAGAGAATAAATATGGTGAATGAGATGTTGCCGAGTCGAAAATCGTTTCTGCGGCCTCGGCTCGCATCGTTTTCTCGCGCTCATGTCTGTGTGCGTGTGTGTGGATATACTGCAGAGGAGGACAAAATGATGATCGGCTCGAGCTGCAGCCGTGGAGAAAATGACGCATCGATTCCCTTAGAAAAATTGGCACGAGCCGCTCTTTGAAAATCCTAAGATGTTCCGTACACATAGGATAGGTGGTGCGTGCGCCGGCTCCGAACTTGCAGCGTAATAATTGTCGAAGCGCGTGTCTATCCGCTACCGCGTTTATGTATAACTCTCTGAAAACTCGTTGGGGAAATTTGTCAGATGCCCAGGGAGCCGTGTAACGTCTCCATAACAGGCTCTTTCCAGCTCGGCCGATTCAACAGGAGAGAACGACCCTTTCCCCTCCAATTCCAAACTTTTCTCGCCCTCTCTCTTGCTCACTTTTTTCTTTTCTATAAGTATCAGTTTACACACATCTTTCTATTGATAAATAAAAAGCGAATTTATCCCGTCACTTTTTCACCTCATGTGTAGAGCTAGAATCTTTCCCCTTTGCTCTTTTACAGATTATTGTTCTTTTCATCTGGCCACAACTCTAACACAGCGTTGGCAGCGAAAATAAAAAATTTTTGTCAAACATAAACACAAGACTGGAATTATCAATTTTTGTTGCAGTTTGTCCACGCGACCGCTTGTCCGCGCTCGTCGGCTTTATTTTTTTCCCCGGCAACCCACTCGCTTTGTAAAGCGCGAATTTGCGCCTGCGCCAACTAGTTTTTCGCGTTGCAAGTGCGCCGCTGCTTTTTTGTCAAAGAGAATGAGAGAATGAAAGCGAGAACGGGGGAGAGAAAGAAAGAGAAAGAGAAAGGGCGCACGCGAGCTGAACCCCATAGGGCTGGCTGTAGGGACAAGGCATATACATATATAAGGGGAACGCGAGCCAAGACTTTCTCAAAGGACAGGGACGTGCAAACAGCCGGCTTACAGCGGCGCGCGAAAAACTCCCTGTCCCTCTGCAGCCTTTTTTCCCCCTTTTTTTTAATCAAGGCGCCGGTCAGAAAAAGTATTTCTATTATTAGGTGCTTTCAATTCAGTATGTTTGTTAGATTTTTATAGTTTGATTGAACGTTTTTCAAAAATTTCTATTCATCTATACTGTAAAAGTGGGAATAGGTATATAATTATCGTTTCGTTACTGTAAGCTTCAAATAGCCGAGGAGTCTCAATTATAACGTCAGATAAAAATCAGGCCGGAGCGCATTTTCAACGGGGTGAACATACTTGCACGCTCGATTGACTGAAAACTTTTCCCTCCCGCGTGTTACACAATTCTCGGATTCTCCATGGCTGGCTTTTTTTTGGCGCACATCCCGTACAGGTATAGCGGGAGCATCATCCAAGTGGCTCGATCCTCGCCGGAGAAAAAGCTAACTAGAAAAAAAAATGTTTTGTCGACGTTACGTCTTCCTCTTGCGGTAAGTTTTTTCCTTGATCCAGCCTCTTTTTTTCTCCACGGGCACCGCTCTCTGGATCCTCTTTTTCTTTTTTTTTTCTCTCGTTTTTTTTCCCCGTAATGCTCGGCAACGATCCCTGCTTTGCCTTTTTTTCACCTACCGAAACGACAAAATAATCGAGCGGCTAATTACAGCCGCGGAACTCGAAAAATTATCACGGTGGGCTGGCTGTCGAAAGTAAGCTAAGGAAAAATGCGCGCGCGAGCGGGGGCCAAACTACGGAGATGATGACAGAAAAGTTGGGAGGTGCGCGTGAGAATGTCGGAAATTATATGCGTAAAAAGAAGGAAGGAGTAGAAAAAGAAAGGATTAGCCGCAGTGGTGAGCTGCAGCTGCATAAAATGTGAAATATCCGCGATGCTGCGCAGCGAGAGAATCGGTTCAAGCGAGATTCGGTGGTCGCGGGAAGAGAGCGACTGTAGAGTAGGGAGAAAAAAAATGAAAATATCGCGGGCGGCAGCCATATGTCCGTGGCTTTTTGCGCGCTCTTCTGAGGGCGCATGTGTGCCAGGATCGGCTGCTCTCTCTCTCTGTCTGCTTTATGCATCGGCGCGCTTCTTTGGCCGAGTGTCAGTGAAAGAGAGAGGAGGGCGAAATCGCGAGAGCTGAAAGAAGGCATTATATTATGTCGAGGCATCGCTGCGTGATATCGCGCGAATCGCTCATCTCGCTCTCTCGCTCCATAATGAACTGAGCCAAGAGAAAGAGAGAAAGAGCGCCGCAGATGAGTTTTCTCGGAAAAGTCGGGAGAGTATCGCCGAGGTGTCCGACATCTGCGCTGCGAGGCTGCATCACACGGGGGACGACTGCGGCTGCATTAGCAAACGGCAGAGAGAGAGAGAGAGAGAGAGAGGAGAAGTCCTCGAGCGTGGCGAGAAAGAGAGAAAGAAAAAAAGAGCCGAATCGGCTGCTGCGGCTGCGAGATCGAGATCGAGATCGCTGCTCTAAGGAGTCCGTCATTATAGCAAAGTATCGCCGCGTAATATCTCGGGTAATATTGGTAGGAGAGGAAAGGAGCTGCGAGAAAAAATAAGAGCGGGCTCTCTGCTCTTGGGAGACTGTGAGAGAAAGGGAATAAAGAAGGCGGGCGCGTTCTTAGAGTAGCTAGCGCGCGCGCAAGCTGATAGAAATCGGCTTTAAGGTGACCGCGCGCGCGCGCGCAACTAGCCACCTTGGCACGTTTATTATGATTAGGGGCAACCAAGCGTGGACCGTCCTTAAGAGAGTAGCTCGCCAAGCGGCAAGCGTTTACATGCTGCAGCGCCGTTCGACCGGTACTCGCACAAGCGGCTCTACCTGCACGCGCTATATACACACACCTACTGATATAGGGCCTATCGAGCTCTTTGCACATTCGTACACTGTCTATGTAGGCGTCCTGCAATTCGGCTGCGGCTCAAGAGAGAGGGACTTTGATGCAAGCCTTATAGCATCCAATACCGAAAAGCATCGAAGCGTCATTTCGATTTTGATCGTTTTAGGCCCGCACGCGCGCGCGCTCCCGCTTCAAAGTCGCCGCTATTCTCTTTCTGCGGCCTCGATCGCCTTATTGCGCGCGGCTATGCCCGCCCGAGATCCGAGCATGAAATTTACACGTTGCCACCGCGCTTCAGATTTATATTATATATACACACTCGTGCACTGCGATTCGTGATTCCTCATTTCAACCCAGCGCACCTATATATATAATACTCTTTTTCAATCTGGAATGTGAGCGGAGAAAAATTGACTCTTCCAAGTATAAGGCTACGCTTTTTTCAAGTTTCGGCCAGTTAGTGCGCCGGCTGTGGGGGAAAGAGAGCCGCTCGATTTGAAACTTGCGTAGAGCGCGTCAAGTTTTTGCCGGGCCCGAAATAAAAGTTCGTTTCGACGTTTGTTTTTGCAAGGAACATTTTTTAGCCTTTCTCAATTTCAAAACTATTTTTCCAGGCTCTCGAAAAGTTTCTAATTAATATTCTTCGTTACGGCAAGCGTTACGTAAACGTTACAGTACATATTTGTTTACTCGAACAATTACTTAAAAACAACGTTTACAATTTATTATTTTTACCCTTCCGCATATTTACAAGAATATTCAATTTTGATAAACAAAAGTGCCTTTCTGCCTGTTTTTATGGCACTGTTTTTGTTACATTTCTTGATTAAACTGCGTAAAAAAATTTACTGCATTTTATCGTTAAAATTCGACGAATGAAAAAATTTCCATCACTAATGCTATAGGTTGAAGGCGCACATGGAATATTCTTGTAAATCTTTTATTATTATAAGAGAATTTATCAATAAAATCAAGTCCGTATTAATGTTTCAATGCGCGTATAAAGTTTCTTATGCATTAATTCATAGGAAATGTATACATTGTATCGGCAGGTGTGGCTCTATTGATCTTTCGGGAGGCTGAATTCAGTGATAGAAATTCAATGAGGCTCAACAAGTGTCTTCATTACCATGACAAATAAGGTTAATGTAACTTTACCGATACACGGCTTGTGATATTTGAAAATCAAAGTCATATATATATGTATAATTTCAGAGTACAAAAACAAGATTACTTTCTGCGGTAAAGAGAAAAGAAAGTCAAATTATCGGTCACAAAAAGAGGAAAGTAACAAGTTGCAGTAAAAAAGCGAGCCTAACAAGTTTTTTCGTGAGTGCAGGTTGCGCTGCACCGCGGAAGGAAGGAAGGGCGAAAGCGCGTAAGAAAAAAATTGTCAATCTTGAAAAAACGATAGAGTCCAGCGGGTTGAAAAAAGAAAAAAAAAGCAGTAGCGCACGCGCCAAAAGAGAGCCAGAGAGTCCAGTGTACGAGGGCGAGCGCACGTATGTACTTAGAGGGAGAGAGCGCGCGTAAAAAAGGAAGACGGAGCGGGTGCGGTGTAGTCGCCCCTCGCGGCGGCACCTGGGGAATGTTGTTTAACGCGCGGTCATACATATGCGTAATTGTCCGTCCGGGCGATCAGCCGCAGCGAGAAAAAGCAAGAGAGAGAGAGAGAAGTGGACGCAGCTTTGGCTCCCTCTTGAATGAACGCACTTTTTTCCCCTGGCAGAGAAGGGAGAGGGGGGAGGGGGGAGAGAGTGCAAAAAAACCGGATTTTTCGAACGGTTGCGCGTTTGCGCGCGATAAAAGCATCTGTGTGCCTAATCTGCATATGGTCCAGGTCGCAGTGTGCCGGGGCAGCAGCGGCGGCACATATCCATCCCCTCGTCCAGGCCATTTTTTGTTTAACTCGCTACTCTCCCTATGTTTCGTGTTTCTCTCCCTTGTCTTTCTCTCTCTCTACGATCATGCCCCCTCCTTTCTCCTTCTCGCTCTGCGAGACTCTATGCATATACGTATGCGCGCAGGCTCCCCAAAGTTTTAGAGGACTTGGGGCGGTCGCCCTAATTTCAACGGTCCGCTCCTTCGCGATCTCGCGCGCTATATACTTTAAATGACAATGCGCGCCGCAGCGGCGGGCTAAAAGCTCTCAAGACGAATTTCTCCGCTCCCTCCCCCCGACGCTCGCTCGCTCGCATAGGCAGATCGAGAAATGAGACTTGGATGATCGATCGGAAAGCGAAAAATTGCAGCGCTCGCGCGCAACCCGATATGCAAATATTGTCGTCTACTTAAATCGGAAGATTAATGACCGCGTGCGCGCCCAGCTCGTCGGCCAGAGCGGCAGAGCTTCATTTATACAGCGCTCGCTCTGCCGCGCTCACATGCGTCTAAATCGGTGCGGATCCGCGCATCTCAACACGTGTGCCGTCGCTATATACCAGGGAATGAGAGAGAGGCCTATACGAATTTTCCTGCGCGCGCTGCGTCATATGCATATATACACACGCACACTCATACAGATAGGAGGGGGCTAGCGCGCAGTGAGAAAGAGAGAGAAAGGGAGGATAGCTATATATATATAGAGAGAGAGAGAGAGAGAGACGCACCGTGGGATAGTGTCTCTCAGACGCCGACGCCTCGGCGCGGAGTATGCGCGCGGAGCGATGGACCGGAAGCCAAGATTGCCCTACAGAGAGAGAGAGAGAGAGAGAGAACTACTAATTGCTCGGCTATTCGATAATCAATCACGCTCACCTCAAGTTGGGGAATTAGCGCTCCGAGACAGTAGAGCGGGAGAGCGGCTGATTTAAATGTCTCGAGATTTATGATCCACTCCTCCCTTCGATGATTTTTATGATAATTACCATCCCGCCTGTCGTTTGCGTGCTTTTTCAGCGCCGAAATTTCGGCTTTTCACTGAGCGCGCCCGGCTCCTTCGCCGGGGCTAATGACTTTTCCGGGACCCTTCCCTGCAGCAAGCGAGGTGAGAAAGCGCGCGCGTTTACATATCGAGCCGAGTAGGCTATTATTCCGAGGCACGCCTTATTGTTATACTTGCGTCGATCGCGAACCGAGCCCGCAGCGCACTATCGCGACTGGAGTTGACTTGTTTAATGATTCGTGCCAGCTCGCGCGCTCGGCTTCCTCAAAAATCGACGTTCCATTAATAA
>JAPYZA010006479.1:0-11346 GCA_030522685.1 Eupelmus azureus
AGCATTCATACTTTTTGTTTAGAGCTATAATGATTTTACTTATATTTAAGAACAACGAACAATTTGTTACATTTTATCGTGATATGAAAAGTGATTAATTATTTTATATCTTATTTTATATGCAAATGTTACTCTGTCTAACTCATGACTAATTATTATCTAAAGATTTATTCAAATACAAATCTGTTTTTAAGAATAACAAAATTTAGTTCATCCCCAAATATGCCGAAGTTTCCCTAATTCTCAATAAATGCTATCTTTTCTTTTACCTTAACCAATGAACAAAGCAATCAAGTAAAGAAAATCACACAAAAATAACGGATATACACGTTAAATCTATCAATTACTAATCATATCGATGATTATTTTCAACTAAACAATTCCAATTAACTAAACGTATCAAGAACTAGTCCAAGCAAAAATTGCCATTCCTCCCCGCTCATTGAGCGCTCTCCAAGCGGCGATCGGCCGATCTTTAAAGACCATCCGCATCAATATAGATTTTACTGCACGCGTGCCTTTTTATCTAAAAATACGAATGGGGAAGCGCGCGTGGCGCTGCCAGCAATGGGGCGCGTCGCGCAATCGCGCACGCAGCGGCGGAGGTGGGAGCTCTGCGCGGTAACTCGAAAAGTTTTTCGAAATCCGCGACGACGAGCGCAATGGGCCACCGCGGCCAATTTTCTCGTTTTCGGCGCGTAATTAATAACGTGAAACAAGCGAGGCGCGCGCTATCTTTTGGACAAGCGGCCGCGAGACGATCGTCTCTCTCTCTCTCTGCCTAGAGGAAGTAAATAAGCGCGAGAATTCGCGAATTGCAACGCTGGGAGCAGTGTTTATGGCCGATAGATGTTATTTTGGATTTTGTTGATCGAGACTCTGATTTGGCGGGTTGGGCCAGTCGCGGGAAAGCGTATTTTTCTTTTTGGAATGATTTATCGTTTCGTTTCAACTAAATTAACAGCGGGATGATTTAGTTATCTTTGAAATCTGCTGATATGAGTTATTGGTCTGTAATGAACGATTAAAGTGAGGATGAAAATATGCGTTCTTTTTTAGGGAAAGACGATGCAATACTGTGGCTAATGTCCTTATGATTTTGAAATGACGTTTTATCAAACTTTAATAATGATAGACAATTTAATAATTAAATTTTTTTTAAATATGAAATTCACCAATAAAAATTAAAGATAGGTAAAAAAGAGAAAATACTTTACCGGATTGAATTCATTGACACTAAAAAATGCTTTGCAATACCGTTTGAGATGATATGAAATAACATTTTATATTTTCGATAACGAGCGGATTTGACATCTTTAACGAAAATAAAGAAATGTAAAACAAAATGATTAAGAAACCGTATTATTTTAAGAAAAATTTCACCTTTCATAAATAACGAATTTTTTGGTCTCAATAATTATGAATTTATGTTAATTGCAAACCATTTAAAATATACTTTTAGTGCAATTTTTATGATTACTCTAGCAAAAATTTGGAATTCTCTTAATCTTTAAAAGCAACTAGAAGTTATATTTAGGAACATAATCTATATTTTCATAAATTTGTCTGTGAAGTGAGAAATAAAAGTGAAAGAAATAAAAATGGACTCGTTAAAACGTTGATTCATGAAGCCTACAGCGGCACTCATGTTTTTCGCGATCAACTAAATTTATTTCATAATTTATTGAAACTATACATATTTATCTATTATATTTAAACCTAGAATAATATTTTTCTCTTGAATATCTGTATTTTCATTTAAACAAAATTTGTTACCTTGGCATACAACGCTTAATAATTAGCTAATAAAAGAGGTATTTATGAAAGTCGATACTTTTTATGTTACAGCCGACGTATCAAAATAGAGAGGCGATTGAGGAAGCTCAAGCAAGATCAGGAGGTGGCGGCAGCCAATATAATCAAAGTGGGACAGGGGCGAAAATGCCGTCCCTGAACAACAATCTTTCAGAACTGGAGACCCTGTTGCAAGATTTGAGCAACGCGCGTTACAATTCTCACACTCAAGATAGAGGTAATTTTTATTTTTCTTTTTTATCTTTTTTTCTAAAGGTAACTTATTTTAAAATATTCATTTTTGAAATTTAGTAGAAATGCTTTTTAATACAATATTTTTTTTAAATACACAAAATAGTAATATTAATATCAATAGTATACAAAATGTGCCGTACTGTAGTAAATCAAAAAGCAAAAAACGTAGGATTTTAAATTTTAAAATTTCGTTTAGCTACAAAATTTTAGTGTAATTATTTAAATAGTACATTAATTCTGTGTAACTATTATTCTTCAACTATAATTGAATATATACAAAGTAATACACAAAAACTCTATACTTTTAACACTACAAATATTTTACATTTGACACCACAAGAATTTTACTTTTAATTTACACAAAACACACAATTTTTAAACAGTATTTTAGCTGTTTTAAATATTTATCATAATACTAATTTCGATATAAGTTTTTATTTTGTACTTTTTATACGTGCTAAAAAAAGTTAATTTTATAGCTATAGATTATTATGCAGATGTCTACATTATATCATTATATAATACATTAAAATTTGAAACACCAACAAAAACTAATTGTCTCTTGTATCAAGTTTTTAATAGAGAAAGTATTTTTGTCTAACTATTTGTTCCAAAAATAAAAATTCACAACAAGAAAAAGAATCTTATAACTGAAACACAAAAATATGATGTGTTGAAATTCGAGAATCTAATTTAAAACTCCAAAAATTGAACAAATATTTGTGCTACAAATTTGATTGTTTTTAAAATGTAGCAAATGTTTAGTCTTAGTTGGCTTTTAAATGATAACTATGAAACCGGAAAAATTTTTGAATAATAATTACTCATCATGCTAATGTATGTTCATTAGCATCAAATGCCATTAATTGATTAAAAATGTTAATTAATTAAAGTAAATTAAGTTTTTTCATAATTTTTTAAGTTACTATTTAATTAAAATGTATAGTTGATATTAAACTTGCAGTTCTTCCGTGCTGTGTTTTATTCTAAATCCACATGGAAAAAATTTTCAAATATAAAAATTAAATTAAAAATTAAGAAGTACCAGATTGTGTGGTAAATAAATACTATTTAAAATTATATACGATTTTAATTCGTGCATACAACAGTGATTTTGCCAACACTTTATATAAAACAATAAGTTTAAAAATAAATTTATTAGAGTAAATTTAAACAATTGTCAAGATTCCATTATCAAAATAGAATATCCTTTTATAAAATGTAAGGTAAATGACTGAATTATCTACTCTCTAAACATGACTGTAATTGTTTTAAGAGTATTAAACGATTTGAAACTAAATTTGCTTTTCATCCATGAATATTAATAAAATCTGTTTTAAACTGATGTCACTTTTTGACGATTGGTAGTTTCTTTTATATTATTCATGGTAATTGATAATTCAAGTTCAATAAATTTAAATATATTTATTATATAATGCAATCATTATACTTTATACAATTAATTTAACCTATTATTAATTTTTTATTATTATGAAACTACCTTCTTTGGTGTCTAAGTTTTAAAAACTGTTAATTTTTAAAATAATTGTATTTTTTCATTTCATTAATTAATGTATTTTTATTTTTATTTTATTAATCAGACAGAAGGAAGAAATAATTTCTTTTCATGATTTGTATAATGAATATAAATAATGAAATATAATTTAATTTTATACTAAATTATTTAATCACTAGCTTGAAATAAGAGCTTATTTAAGAAATATCATCGCATTTCTAAATAAATTTCCAAATAATTACATTAAGATATATTTTAAAGTTTATTTATTACGATACTTACAGTTTATCTATTACAAAATTTACACATAAATCAAATTTTCACACATTGCATACATCAAACCTTTCCGCATAAAATTTATTTACTTACAAAATATATTTATCGATACCGATACGCAATAAATCTGGCACTCAACCGATCTCTCGATAATTTGTATGTTTTGAGGCTTAATACCCGGCAGCTACTTAATTGAAAGTTACCCGCCCTTTCTTGCCGCGATATGCGCGTATCATAGTTCGTTCTGACCTTCTCTCCTGATTTGTGTATACATGTACGCGATCGCAACATAAGCATCCAAAAGCCAAATTGGACAGCGGCCAGAGCGTACCGGTAACTCGCGAACTAATGTAACGGCTCGCGTCATCGCGTCGATTTAGGCTGTCCTGATTGAGCCTTGTTTCTCGCAGGAGTTCAGCCTGTATGTCCGTATACTGAATCTGAAGAAATGCCATATTTTCAGTTACATCATCTGCATAAGCAGAGTCGAGCCGTTGTGCAGCGAGTATCTTACAATCATATCTTTCTTTAAGAATATATGCAATTTTCGAGGATTGAAATTCAAAAAATGTTGTAATTCTATTTTTTTGATCATTTTTCACGTTATTTTATTTTACAATTACAATTAACACTGACAAGAAAAGTCCAAATTCATTGGTAGAGTTGAGAGTACTTTAATCTAAAACAGAACTAATTTGTTATGCTATTGTATTTATGTCAAATTAAAGTAGACACAAGAGTTTTATTTTAAGTTTTAAGAGAAAAATAAAACTAGAGAAAACAAGTTTTCATGTGCTTTTTCCAGCATGTAAGCAATATAATGTCATCTAAATTCAAACATACTAATACATATAATTTAATAATATAATTCCGTTGCTTCAATTCAAACTGTCATATCTTTGGATCCAATTAATATTTTTTAATTTTAGAAAAAGCCATAATAACTTGTTTTCTCTAGTTTTTTTTCCTTCCTGAAACGTAAGTTAAGGCTCTTGTATATCAAATTATTCATGTTTGAAGACGAAACTATTTCTCTAAATGTACATAAAAATGAAGTAAATAAAATAGCAGAAATTATTATATAGAAATTTATTTCTATACCCAAGAAAATAACATAAAATTTAAGAAATTATATTCATGAGTGACAACTAGACACTTGTGTGAGCCTACGTATAAAGATTGAATGACTATAGAATCTTAAAATCTATATAAATTATAAATTAAATTATCACTCAAAACTCTCAAAATCTTTATTTGCGCTAATTGGAACAAAAGTTATTTAAAAGATAAGAAATTTTTTTAACTGACTCAATATGGCTCAAAAACTTCTCCCAAGTGAAAGAGACGACAGAAATAAAGTAGCCGATTATCAAAATCACAACGATAACTTTAAGCGTAAGTCTATCACTGTCGTCGCTTGATGCGTTTAAATGTACATAATTCCCTTCTTTGGTAAATTTCTTCACTGCTGTCGATATTCCAGTCTCTGTCATACGGTTAAGTATCCTCTGCAATTTGTGACGATAGGGTGACGACAATTCTACTAAATAAAAGTAAAAAAGACAAGCGATAGTAGGCTTTGCAATGCGCATTTCGACGGTAGTTGTATTATCCTGCGACAGTGCTGTAGCCTGAGACTTGGTAGAGACGCAAACAATTTTGGTTCCGTTTCGAAGTTCGTCTAAGCAAGGAAATGCGTGTAAACGAAGATTCATCTTCTTCTTGATGCTTCGTAAGTGAGGATCGGAATCCTCTCCCAGACGCAAGATATGACCCAAGTGATTTGACACGATAATCTTCAGCTGGGATCGGTCTATTTGCTCGAAATTGTCGTAGGCCAAACTTTCCTGAGTCATTTGGAAGTCAATGAGATCTGAGATAAAGTCAGCTGTGTAAAAGAACGATAAAAGTGCGAAACTGATAAAAAAGATCGACTGAATCTTAGTGGTGGGCTGAATGGTAGTGTCGCTACCTACCAATAATGCAGTGATGTTAAAAGGGTTCCAAAAATTGCTCTTACATTTCAACAAAATCTTTATCATAGTAACTCCCAACACGATTGAGAACATGATAATTATATAAGCAAAAGCTTCGACAGGTATGGAAAGGGTTTGGTTTTGCTCGAAAGGAACAAGTGCGACAATTTGTTCGCAATTATCAAGGACGTGCAATCCGCTTGAAATTTTGTACATGGGATTTATTAATATACGTTGTATTACTGCACTTATTTTTCCATCGAATAGTATTTGAATTGATAGACCTAGTGTATTCAGTAATTTATATTTAACTGAAAAATTCAGTTTCTTTACTGCCTCGTCGATGAGGGCCTCGTTTTCATCAATTATGAATTTTGATTTAAAACGCTGAATAATACCCAAAGTGAATGGATAGCCTTTGGTGTCAATAACTTTGTCCGGAAAAATGTATTTGATTTTTTCGAGAGATGCGACTGTGAAGCTGTTTTCAAATGGATTAAAGATATGTATTACGGGTATAGGACAGTTTTCTTTCATGTTCAATGTGATAAGAGAAAAATCTATGTACTTCCAATTTTTCCAGAAGAACTGAATGACAGAATGAAATTTTTCTAAAATAAATTCAGCATAATAATTAATGATCAAGCATTTCGGACGAGTATCATATTCAGCTATATCTATAAGATAATTTACGGTTTTATAAATCATGCGCAAAGCTTGTATCGAATTTATTTCATCAACCATGACGATATAAACCACAGAATCTATCGATTTTTCTAGTGCTGGTAATCTTATAGCAAGAGTTGTTAAATTAGTTGTTTTTGGATTTATAACAGTTGAAGGTATTTTTTTTATTATAGCTTGTACGACCTTTTCAATTGTTGGCGTATTTGGTTTATGTGGCGAAATAAAAATTATCACGTGATAAAAATGTTTTATTTCCTGATTTATCTTATTATTCAGTAAATTCGTCCGCTGGCAAGAATGACTATCAAAATTGGCTAAAATTGTAGAAGTACTTATTATTACCAAAAATAAACAAGAGTATTCCATATTTATTGGTTTAAAAACGAGTAATCCAAATCATATTTAATATGAAACTATTGAATAAATGTAAAATTTTTACAAGCAGTAATTTTTTCTCCGATGAAATGTTTTTACATAGTTATTATTATTATGCATTTTTTAAGTTAATATTTTAAATTATTACATGAATACTTAAATTGCAATAAATAAAGTGCATAACCATAAAGATCAATTACATTATATTGATGATAACGATGAATACGGAGTTGATATTTTATTTATTTTATGTTCCTATTGAGATTTTTGTTAAAAGTAATAAAAAGGAATAATTGTTAGTTGTAGAAATAAAAATTCCTTTATTGATCTCGATAAACCAAGTTGTTTCTTTATTTTGCTCTATTATACAGTCGACGTTGCGGAGGGATTAACGACCTCCCCTTTCAAAACTATAAACAATAGTAGTTTACCAACCGCAAGAACAAGGATTATTTTTTCAAATACGTATGTGTACATACCTTTAATAAATTTGCAAAATATATGCATATCGAATTAGCATCGATATATATAAGTGCGATATATAATGAATTAATTAATCACAACTGGCCATTTTAATGTGAAAAGTTAAACCTTATATATGCAAGAGCTTTCTATTGAAGATAAGAGTTTTAAAAGTGAATTAAAATACTCAGAAAATGGTGTCAAAGAAGGATTCATATTATAATTTCCTTTGACACTCAATGTTTTACTTTTACTTACTTATACATTCATTTTATCGTTTATTTAACAATTAACAGCATGATGATTAGATAAGCGAAAACTTCGGAAGGCATAGAAAGCGTCGCGTTCTGCTTGATAGGGACGAGCGCTACAATTTGTTCGCAATCGTCAAGAATACGCACGTTTTATTTTTTCATATTTTTTCACATGTTTCTATAATTTATTCACATTTCAAGTTGAAGCTTTTTTTTAACATTTTCCCATTTTTATTATAATAAGACTACAAAAGACTACAATATCCTGGTCGGATACCATCCTCGTTGGGTAGTAACAAATCATATTCAAGCTGCTGTTCTCTCTAGCTATTACAAATAGTTAATTATAGTCAATAATAGTGAATAAAAAATATAGCGTATAAAAATAATTTATATTTAAACTATGTAATATGTAAATAGTAGCTATAAATTAATTTTGAGGATGCTAAGTGCCAATGAATAGGTAGCGGTTTTTATTTTATGAATAAGTTGAACAGATTTTGATTTCTAAAAAGTCACCTCTTGCGAAGTATACTTACCTGTAAAGTGACAAACCTTCGAGTCACAGATCTTAATGAAACTTTGGAATATATTTATAGGTACCAAAAAATAAGCAAAGCCGCACTTATACAGGCTAACGCTTCAGAAAACTCAAAACTTGGACGTTTAAAATCTTATTTTAAGGAAAACGTGAAAAAGAGCATCTCCTTGAAATGTGAATAGTTTAGCCTAGAAATGTCCCAAATAAAATTTAATAATTTAGCATAGTTATTTTAACCTCGTTTAAGTGCAATTATTTTTCTTTTCAAAATCGAAAATATTCGCTTAATATGGCCCGAATACTTCTCCCACGTGAAAGCGACGGCAGAAAGGCAATAGCCGATTATCAATATCGCAACAATAACTTTAAGTGTAAGTCCATCACTGTCGTCGTTCGCCGTGTGTAACGGCAAATATTCCTCCTTGGCAGAATTCTTCAGCGCTGTTGATATTCCAGTTTCCGTTATTCGGTTGAGTAGTCTCTGCATTATGCGATGATAGGGCGACGACAATTCCACAAAGTAGATATAGAAAAGACAAGCGAAGATAGGCTTCGCAATGCGCATTACAATGGGAATTGTGCTATCCGCCATCAATACCTTAGCCTGAGACTTGGTAGAGATGCAAACAATTTTAGTTCCGTTTTGCAGCTCGGCCAAGCAAGGATAAGCGTGTATGAAAAGATTCATCTTCTTTTTGATGCTTCTTAAGTGAGGATCGGAATCCTCTCCTAGACGCAAGATATAGCCCAAGTAATTTGACACGATAATCTTTAGCTCGGATCGGTCTATTTGCTCGAAACTGTCATAGGCCAAACTTTCATGGGCCATTTTGAAGTCAACGATATCGGAAAAAAAGTCGGCCGTGTAGACGAACGACAAGAGGGCGAAACTTACGAAAAAAATCGACTGAATCTTGGTGCTGGATTGAATTGTCGTTCCGCTGCCTAGCAGCAGTGCGATGATGTTGAAAGGGTTCCAGAAATCGCTCTTGGATTTTAGCAAAATCTTAATTGCAGTAGCGCCTAATACAATTAAGAGCATGATAATTAGATAAGCGAAAGCTCTGAGAGGCATAGACAGCGTCACTTTTTGCTCGAAAGGTACGAGCGCGACAATTTGTTCGCAATCGTCAAGAATGTGTAGTCCGCCTGTAATGCCGAATTTCGAACTTATTAACATACGTTGTATCACTACACTCACTTCTCCATCCTGTAGTATTTCAGCGAACATACGTGTTAGATTGAGTTGTATGTGGTTGACTGAAAAATTGAGTTTCCTTGCTGCCGTGTCGATCAAAGCCACGTTATCGTCCATTAAGAATTTTGACTTACCACGTTCGACTTTAGCTAAAGTGAATGGGTAGCCTTTGGTATTAAGAAGTTTTTCCGGAAAAATATATTTGACCTTTTGCAGAGGTGCTACTGTGTAGCTGTTTTCAAATGGATTAAAGATTTGTATTATGGGTATGGGACATTTTTCTATCATGTTCAATGCGATAAGAGAAACATCTAAGAACTTCCATGTTTTCCAGATGTATTGAAAGGTTAATTTATGTTTATCTGAAGAGAATTCTAAATAAAAGTTAATAATCAAGCATTTTGGACGACTGAAATATTCAGCTATATCTTTCAAATAACTCATAGTTTTATTAATTAAGTTCGAAGGTCTGGTCGAATGTATTTCATACAAGATAACGATATAAACTATTGAATTTATTGGCTGAACTAATACAGGTAATTTATCTTCGAGAAATGCTATATGCATTGTTTTTGGATTTAGAATAGTAGAAGGTATCTTTTGCATTATACCTCTCATAATCATTTCAACTTTTGGTGTTACTGGCTCTTGCTTTAAAGTAAATATTACTACTTGATAATAATCCCTTACTTCGTCATTTATTTTATCGGTTAGCAGACTTACCCATTGGCAACTATCACTGTCAAAATTGGCCAAAATTTTAGAAGTACTTAATATTACCAAAAATAAACTAACGTTTTCCATATTTATACGTTTAAAAACAAGTAATATAAAGTTCAGTATGGAACTATTAATTGAATGTGAAATTCTCAAATCAGTAATATTCTTTTTACTATCATGTTCTTGAAATAATTACTATTGCTATGAATTTTTTAACTGAAATGTTAAATTATTACATGAATACTTAAATTGCAATAGGATAAGTGCATTAACCTATTGATAGTATTGATGAAACACCGAGTTGATATTTTATTTTGTTTATGTTTGTCTGGAGTTTTTTGATAAAAATAATAAAAAGAAATAATGATATAGTATCTATATATCAACCCTTTATAATCGCCTTCTTCGTTTGTATATATCCCTTTTGTTATTTCAATTTTGTACACTTGAACTAAATTTAAAAAAAATCGCTGCTAATTGATTGGTACGTAGCTTCCTACAAATTAATTTATTGTTTCATTATATTACATATTTTAAATATACAGTATGTTAGACATTTAATTTATTTTATTATACTCATTAATATTTACAAAAAATTTGTATTGATAAAAATTTTCGATTCGTTACTTTTACTTTAAATCGATTCTATAGACTTGTGATAGTATATAAGATTTTATAGATTATAGATAGAATATAGGTTTTTGAAAGAATGTACGTCCGTATATGTATGGCGCATTTTTTATATTCTGTTACAGTTTATAAACGAATTAATGAATCTTTATCAAGTTTTTTGTACTCGTCGAATTTTATTGTCCAATTATCCATTGTTCATTTCCAAAAAATTTAAATTTATATATTATTTTGCGTTCGCAAAGTTTTATAATAGTAAAATTTTAAATTTTGTTATAATTTATCTCAGTAACTGTTACTCTACTTTCTCTATTTTTATTTTCCTAGTTTTGGAAACAAATCCATATTTCATCTATATGAAGCATCCTTTTTAATAATAATTATTAGGATTTTGAACAATTTTTTTTCGAGTTTTTTATGATAGAATTGAGATATTTGGATAGGATCAAAATCATTTAAGAAGCTTAAAAATAACTACATTTTAAGTGGAAGAAATAAAATTATAATAGTAGTTTTGATACAAAAACGAAAAAGTTGTCATTCTCATGAAAGCGGACAGTAATAGCATGAATCGAGTATCAAGAGTATCAAATAATATTTATTGATGCTCTTGCTATGTGAATCGGATTTAAAAATTTAGCAGAGTGATTTTCACCTCGTAC
>JAPYZA010006480.1:0-11050 GCA_030522685.1 Eupelmus azureus
TCTCTCTCTCTCTCTCTCTCTTCCTCTCGCACCTACTGACTTTGTTATGTGCGGTTTGGAAATGTCCTCGGGGTGCACTACTCCTCGCCGAGTGTGCGGATGCATTTCAGCGAGAGATATCCATCTTGCGGGAGTTCGCGGAGCGCGCGAAAAGGAATGAAACTGCGCCGCGAGGGATGAGGGGAGGTGGGACGGGGAGAGACGCGAAAACAAGTTGGATGAAATGGAGAGCAGCAGCTAACGATATTAATACTTTATTTTTGTTGAAAAATTTCGAGATCACAGTTTCGTAATGCAAACTTGCTTTTAATTCCAGTTTGTTTTTGTTGCTTGTAACATGATAAATGGTATATGCAATACGATAATGACCGAAGAAATAAAGTATATTTTTGCCGAGACGCAAAAACACAATGACATATTTCAGTTAAAAAAGCATATTTGTTACCACTAAAGCCAGGAAACGCATTTCTGTATCATAAATTTTCAAAAATATTGCCCGCTTACGAAAACATTATTTTTCTGAAAATCATAAAATGAAAAAAAGGGCAAAAGAAAGCTCGGTGGAAGGAGATATAAGTCAAGATAGAAATATCCAAGCGAGCTTTCGGTCAGTGCCGAGGCAGCAGCAGCAACAGCAGTAGCAGCGCGCTCGCTTAAAATGGATGAGATCCTCAGCCGGCTGAGCCGAGGCTGAGCCGAAGTTGCGGCGTATCCGTTCGCGTCCTGCAGCAGTAGTGCAGTACACGAGTTGGATTATTCGTGCGCGGCGCGGCGACCCCGTCGGGCATCCCGAGGCTATTTGTCAAAGCACTCTCAAAAAAAATTTACGCGCGTGCTCCTTTTCCCGCAGAGCTTGAAAATATTCGATGGAGCTGCGTGAGTAACGGATGCTTGCCGGAGAGTTGCATTTTAAAAGCATAGTTTGGATTAAAAAATAGTATTTTTGGACACCAGGTGGAAGGTGTGGATTATGCTTCTAGGAGAAAACATTGTTTATTATATTTATATAAATATTTTTTATAATGCGGAAAGAAATGTTATATTTTAGTTGCGTGATTATTTTTATCTAATCAGTAAAATGAAAAATTTAAATGGGTTAGTACTGAGCGGTACGAGCTTTTGATATAATTTAGGGCAATGTATTTTAAGAGCAAAAACCGAAGTATGCTTTTTGTATATTTTAAAACCCTCGAAGCTGCAAGCTCGTATTCTACATTACTATTAAACAGTTTATTTTCATATTTCTCATCAGAAAAGTGAACAATTTTGTAAAACATTTATTATACGTAATCTTCAACTTTTTAACAAGTTAAATAATTAACATTGCCATTAGTTGCCTAATTATTAACTATTAATAATTGTGGCTGTTAGCTAGTTCATAATTAAAACTTAGTTCTAATAAAATTTAAATAATAAGCCTAATTACTAAATTATTTTTCTACGAGAGAATACAGAAACAGTTTATTTCCATTTTTAATAAGCAACGACAGAAAAATTTCAATTTTTTTCAAGAAATCGTCTTTAAAGTTTCTCGTATTAAAAACGTTTGTAAACTACAATATTATAATTAACTCAGTTATGATCCACAATATTCCGTTCATTGATAATACAATAATGGATTTTATTATTTCTATGAGTTACACTGATATAGTTCGTTTGGGCATTTGTATAACAATTAATCGGATCAAATGATACAATATATAATACATTAAAATCTATTTGTGTAGTGATGTGAACCATTTAGAATATTAGATATTAAAATTCAACAATAGAAATCGCTATTATTTCATCAAATTTTCTTTATGCAAAAAGTATTCAAAATTTACATCAACTTCTTTGCCTGCAAAACATAAATATAAATTACAAATCCTGAATCGAAAAACAAGTTCAAAAACACGATTCATTCCAAAATCGCGCATGACATTAATAACGCAAAGTACTATGCGTTCAGCCTCGAAAAATCATAAACACCTCTCCCTACCCTTACCTCGTTAAAAACTTCTCCAGCCAACCCTCGCCGCTCTCCCACCCCAGCTCCGGCAACGTAGGGCAAAAATAAACTTTTGATTCCCCGTAAACGCAGCTGCGCAGAGGCTCTCTCTTATGCATACAAAGAGGTAGGCAAAACAAGCTCACTAGGGCCCGTGTCTCGCGGGTGTTATTCCATCGAGCTCGCGCGGCGACGGCGCGGTTATCGCACGAGGGACGCGGCCCTCCCTTTTCGCGCGCGGCGCGTGGCGCGAGTGTCAAGCCTAGGAGAGATTTCATTCAATTTGAGCTTCGGCTCTCGGGAGTATACACCGCGAGCTTGCCTGGGAGTGTACACGCAGACAATTTTCGCGTGCGAAAGTGGGTCGAGCCCCGAAGAATGGCAGCCGTCGCGCGCAAAGAAGAAGAATAAGAAGAAGCGGCCGGGAGAGAGGAAGATTCGTTTCGCGCGGAACTAGGTCGTTTGAGAGCTCGCCGAGCCTGGCGGCCGAGGCTGCTGCAGTGGCTCCTTTCCCGCGCTGTCTTTGTCTTCTTATCAAAAGCTCTGTCTTAGGCCGGTCATCGCGGCCAGATAGCGCGCTGCAGGAAAAAGCGAGAAGGTTAAAGGCTAGCTAAGCCCGGGGCGGACCACCCTCGGGCTCAATCTTGATAAATATTTACGACTTTAGCGCGCATATACAAGGAGAGAGAAAGAGCGACGGTGTATATACCTGGCCGCTCGGTTGCTCGAGCGCCCTAAAGTCTCCTTGTGAGAGCCCCTCGGAGGGAAAGCGCCGGCTCCTTCGTGCGCTCATCGTTGTCGTGTCTTGAGAGCAGTGCACGCTCGCGCCGAGTCTTCTGATCCTACCCCAGGCGTGCGCGCTGTACAGTTCTTCGGTGAGCGAGGTATAACGACCTAATCTCCCTCAAGACAAATAAGATCCACTGAATCCGAAAGGACCTTGCGCAAGGGTATATAACTGCCGTGCTCTCTCGCCTCGAGTCTAGTAGTCGGCGGGTGAGGTGTAATATCTCGATGTTTCCAGGAGCTGGAGAGCGAGTTGTCAGAGTGGAGCAGCGCTGAGAGTGGCTCTCTGCTTGTCGTTTCCATTTCGTTGACGGGATTTGTAGGCTGGATGCGGGAAGAGGGGGCAGGCTTGTTTCGTTCGTATGAGGTTACCGATTGTCTTTATGGATTATTGAGGAAGGTTACATTTTTATATTGTGATTTGGAGGGTTATTTGAGATGTCGCAAAATACGTAAATATAAATTTAAAATGTTACTTTTTCTTCTACTGAACAATTTCAAATGCACTTAATCATCAGGAAATTGCATACTTTTGTCTTACCATAACTGACTAATTCTACTAATTTCTAGAAATGTAAAAACAAAAAATTCTCCTAAACTCGCCTAACAAAAAGGAAAAACATAAATAAAAAGTACGAGCTTCCTCAACCTACGAACTCAAAAACAAGTTTATCTCACCCAAACCACTCACAATCGTCCGCAAGTTCACTTCATCCCAAAACTCACAGTACCCAACTTCATCAAAAGCCGCGTATTTCTCCCCTTACGACATCAGCGAGTCTAAGCCGCGCTTGGCATCGATTGACGCGAACTACACTAAAGCTCCCGCGAGACAGCTCTTAAAAAACACTCGAGCCTCCCTTCAGTGCGTATGAATATCATCGGCGCGCGAGCGCGCCTAAGTCAAAGTGCTTATCGCGCGGTATGTACGCCTGGAATATATATTCCGTAAGCGTCTGCAAGCTCGGGCGCTTGAATATCGAGGCTCGCGCCGGGGTGAGCTTTTTTCCCGCGCACACTCTGATATTCTTGCGGATCTCTGCGACTGCGTATGCAGATTGGATCGGCTCTCGCCGGGGCTTAAGCTCCGGCTTTTTTCCTGCCGCCGGTTTTAACGGATTCCAGAGCCTAGGCTGTCATGGATATTCGGGGGACGGGTTTTTTTGAGCAGATTATCGCGAGAGTTAATTTCTTTTTTGGTTTTGCTTGTTTATCGCTTTATGTTTTGGGTTCTTTAAATTTGTCCGCGGGTTCGGGCGTTCGTTGACGTGGAAAAATACATGGATTTTACGGTAAATTGCAAAATCGAGCGCAACAAAAGCTAAAAGTTCAATTTTTTCATGAATATAGGTATCTGTATACAAATACAGATCTCTATTTTGTTTTGATATTCGATGTTTTTACTATGAATTTTTTTATAAATCAAAATATGTTTATCAAAGTTTCATTTTACTCGTGAAATTCTCGTCCAGCTGTAGATTGCCATTCGGCCACTATTTTTTTTAATAAAAATAGAACCAACCTTTTAATTTGAAAAAACACAGGTATTTTTTCCAACAACAAAACCGCAAAATTAATCCATCACTACAAATAATCCCCGACCCATCCATCCCCTTTAAATTCATTCATCCATCTTCACCCCTTCCCACTTATCCATCCTCCTCCTTCAAAATATCAGGAAGTAGACCGCGTCTCGGTGTACACCTCGGCGCAGCTCGCTCATCCCTTACCTGTCGATACACTCAAACCCATCCACCAGCTCGTCCTCACGTGTAGACAGCTCGCACTATATTCGCGCCGTAGCTGCGCCTGCTCGATTCGTATTCCTCGGCGCACGTGGAATATTACATTTGCTACGTGCCGTCGCCGCCGCGCACGCAGCCTCGACTGCACTTCTCCATCCTTCCTTTCAGTTCTTTACCGCGCGCAAGGCTATACGCAGCTACGAGGGGAACATAACGGGGCCGCTAAAGCCGACGCCGCGACTTCACGTGCTCCTAAGTGCAGGACGATGTAATTACGCGATAAGGACTTTTATGGCATTTCGCCGCGCGACCTGGAATCCTCCTTTTTGCTCACGACCGCAAGCAGCCCTAGTGAGCGTGCGTATGTACGTATGCGTACGTTTGTGTGTGAGTGGGTGTGTGTATGAAAAAGTAGTGATTTCACAAAGGACAAATTTTTCAAACATAACCGAGGAGCGGCCGCGCGCCTCGCTACACGCGCTATGCTCGATTGTGTACTCGGTCGTTAACGGGACGTCAGACTAGCTTATTTAATAATCAATGTACGCAGGACGAGGAGTATAGAAAAGCAGGCTCGAGAGGTCAGTGGCTTTTCCGGCTGCACGCGAGCCGTTCGCCCCGAGTATCCGCCTACGCGTGTGCACATATCGAGGGGCAGGAAAAAAGCCGCGCCGCGAAATTTCGCTCTCAACAAAGCTCTCCCGGGCAGCTGTTTGCACGTCGCTGCTGTCAATTACCCGCTCCGCGCTGTGCTTAGCCGCGGCTGGATCGTCATTTATTCAGGCCGAGAGTGAGAAAGAGAGCTGAATCTGCGCGCGCGCGCGAGCTCTTTTTTTATGGGCGTGTGCGTGCACTCGGTATGATTTGTCGCTTATGAATATATAGATGCGCGATTTATCGCGAAAGTGCAGCCGAGCTTGCGCCGGGGCGTCTTTAATAATGTAGGATGCGCGGACGCCTCGCTGGCGGTTGATTGAAAAATTCGTATCGCGCGCGCCGTGTCTGAATATTTATGCGTTTAACGCTTCAGTCGTGTCGTCGCCGCCTGGTATATCCGCTTAAATGATTCGACGCGCGGACTGAGATTGCTGTGGGAGGCTATAAAATTATTTTAATGCTGGGGCTTGTTAGAATTTGAAGTGTAAATTTGATAGATTTTTTTTTAATACTTTTATAAAGTCTGTTAAGGGGTGTTTTTAACGGGTCACAAAAAGTATAATCAGCGAAGTTAATTAAGTCCCTTGAAAGGCCTTTCTTAGAGGCTGGCTTGAAAAAAATATTTATCTTTAAAACAAAAGCTCGGGGGCCGAGTGATTAAACATTTTCCTCAAACACAATTATTTACTAAAACTTTTTCCCACGCGAAAAGCGACGGCAGCAGCTCCCGAGCGTGCCAAATATGAAGTTTGCACGCTCTCGCAAAAAGAGTGAGAGTGAGAGAGAAGGGGAGAGAGTCAACCTCTTTTTTAATCTCCGCGCGTAGCAAAATGCAGCGACTAAACTAATTACGCCCCATTTCCTCGGCGTAACAGCAGCGGCAAACTGGCTCGAAATAAAAAAAGAAGCGAGAAAAACAGGAGAGCAATCCAGGCGAAACAAAAATACAAACTTCCAAAATGATGCTCCGACGTTTAAAGACTAAAGGCGCACTCTACTCGCGCGCCCAATTTTAGCATTTCAAATTCACTCTTACCTCCTTGCGTCTGAAAACCTCGCAAGTATATATACACCTCGCGCGTAGCCGTATAACCTGCTGCTTCTTTCTCCGTGCGCGCACTCGATCGATCTCTCTCCATCTCCATCGCAGACTTTTATTTTTTCCTCCGCGGAACCGAGTCACGACGTGCGGCCAGGTTATACTTCAAGATAGAAGCGCTTGAATCTCTCTCTCTCTCTCCGATGCAGGCTGCAGCACTCGCGAGATATTACGCCGGGCCATTATATACATGGTGGTCGTGGGCGGGTGAACGCTCGATGCTTTTACGGCGCGGGCCCTCGGTGATTACGCGCGCGTCTTTTTCGATTCAATTAGCGTTTAATGCGCGTTCTTCGGGTTAGATAGAGCGGGAACTATGGAATTATGCCCGCGCGCGCACGAGTGTATTATCGAGGGAGAAGCTGCGGGCGATCGGAGAAGGCACGAATGCGGAAAGAAATGAGGGAACGGGCGGGGAGATTCTTAAGCTGGATAATTGTTGCCTACTTGAACGTTGTTATTTTTGTTGATGCTGATGACTTAAATTCTGGAGTATGTGGGTTTTGTTATAAGAATGAGAGGATTCTTTGTTGAAGAGTTTAATAAAATATAATTGTTTTTTTTTAATTAACAAATGACATTTAATCTTTATTAAGTGTCAAGATAAAAATATCTATTGTGATGAGTCGATAAAGTAAATTTATTACGTCACTTTTGTAGAATAATTACGCTCAGAATTAATTAGTTGAATTTCAATTTTATTAAAATTTTGTCCTCACTCTGCTCAAAGTGAATTTGTCGAAAACATAGAAATTAATTAAAATAACTTGTCAAGTATTTGAATAAACGTGTAACAATGATACGAACACAATTTAATTATAAATTAATAAAGGAGAATACCGGACTATACAGAAATGATTTATATTTTAACGCTTCTCAGATTATTATAGCTCATTATAATAAAATGCCAAGTGTGATATTTAATGAGCAGTTGTGTAACATAAAGATTAACATTTAACGGAAAACAAAATGTTACTTTTAATAAAAATATCATTTACCTAACAATGAAAATATTTATCTCAACATTAGAAACTCGTAATGTAAAATATTTGAAATTTATATCAAATAACATATTTATCGAACACACTCATTATCAAAAAACACTTTTACATAATTATTTTGCTCATACAGTATCATCGTATTTCAAATCGACGACGAAGACCGACTAAACCTTCAATACCTCTATACAAATTACTCAATACCATACTATTATCCGTCAGCCCACGAAAATCTCCATCACGCGCGTTCGATTTCAATCCAAGGAATCAGCTGCATCTTCTGGCCTCGTATATACACGCATACACACAAACTTGGACGTAGCCATTCACACAAGCTGAACACGCGTCGATTCATCTGGGCGTAATATGGCGCGTGCGTACGGTGCCGAGTAATAATTTGGGGGCGCGTGTGTCCGGTCTTGCGTGCATATGTGCTGCATAAATTCCGATAATATCACGGGGGCGGAGGCGCATTATTAACTCAATAGCTTCTCTTCTGTTAAAGCGAGAGGAGCTGGCAGGGGTAGCCAGACAAGCCTCCGCCTCATCATCCCGCAGCTGGCTTCTCTATGAATATATCGCGAGAATACACATGCATAAATGCTCCTGAAGCTGCTCAATTTGAGCGCTCTCTGATGCTCATCCTGCTGCCGCCTCCACAGTACTCTGCGTCATTTTCTGATTTAACGTTCGTTTGGGAATTAGAACTGAATGCTGAATTGAAGCTTCGTTAGCTTCCGGAGATCGATGATGTTTTGAGAGTCAGTTTTCGTTCGTGCGTTTGAATTTAGAAATCAAATTGAAAAATTAAAGTTATACAGTCTATACAGAAATGTCGAAAATAATCTTACAACATTTATACATAGATGCTGTATTTTATATTTATACATATGCACTAATCTAATAGTTCTGCAATATTGCATATAGATATTGATTATTGCATAAAACGTTATCGTCACAGGAAATTCAATTATTCAAGATATTAGAATAGTCACTTTATAAAAAGTTTATCGATCTTGCACCGAAACATTCTGAACAAACCCCAAGAACATTCAATAATGCATTTATATTTTAGTAAACAGTTTGATTGCTGTCAAAATCGGGCGTATCTGCGAACAAAGAAAAACACTCGGTAACGAGTCTACAACTCTATATATACACATTCGGCCGGGCCCACGCAAGCCCCTTGAATCGGCTCATTCGAACATGCTCGTATGCATTGTGCGCTGCCCGCGCTCATATATAAATCCGAAGAAGGAAGTTGCGAGTCAATCGATGCCAGAGCGCCGCACGCAGGACCCAAAGCTTCTATATAGCGCGGCGGCCGCCGCCGCGAGTGCAGCAGAAAGGGGTAGTTTGTAGCAGTAGTAGTAGGGCCAAGTTAGCGCGGCGGAGCATAACCGCGACTGCATTGGGCAGCCGCGCCGCTGCTGCATGCTTCTCGAAAACCGTAGCCTATGCACAGGTACGTATGCGCGCCGCGCAAGTAGGTCGCAAAAACCGCGAGATGTATACGTAAAGGCAACTGAGGATTTCGATCGCGGTCGGCGCAATAACAGAGCCGTGCACGGCTCTGTAGAGGCACGAGGTATGCATATGTATGCATGTATGGGTACGCGTGTGATAGATAAAGTCGGAAAAACGGCTCGGGAAAATATTTTCAGCGGAGCTGACGGATACGTCGATGCGCGGAGCTCTAGCGGCGCACGTAATACCGAAGAGATAGAAAAAGAGGATTTTTTCGTTGACGCGGGCCTCGCTCTGGCTGTGCACGTTTTTGTGTGACGATGAAAAATGAGAGGCGAGGGAGTATTTAGTTGTGCCTTGACTAGCGCTAAATATCGAGGAGAAAAATTTCCAATCAGTCGGAGTGACTGATTGTTGACGCATCTTGTGGTTTACGATTTCGTGAAATCTTTCTTCTATATGAAAAAGCAAAGTTTTATGTTGTTGTAATTGTATTATTAAATACCTTAAAATTGTACTTTTCGATTAGAGTATTTAAAACTTTAATCTTTAAAAAAAGTAAATATATCGCCCAAAGAAGCTCAAATTTTTGCTTGCATATCAAATTAGTATATTATGCCTCTAGAGAACAACAGGGTTCAGGGGTCAGTCCATCGCCTTCGGATCGTGCTAGCTCACTTACGACTCGTACAGCAAATTTCACACTTAGACAATAAAAGTCCACTTATCGCCCTTGGTAGAAAATATACTATTTTAATACAACAGATGTAAATGACATTTAAAAAATTTTAAGATACATAAAATTCTGTTTTAGTTACACAATTTACACAAATATTCACAAAAATGATTTAGTTGTGATTGTTTCATATACAAAAACAAAGTTTAATGTTATTATGAATATATTTTTCAAAGCATTTTAAATTTGTAGAAAATACAATTTAGAATTTGTCATCACATAATAATATCATTGACGTTTT
This sequence comes from Eupelmus azureus, assembly GCA_030522685.1. Classification (NCBI taxonomy): domain Eukaryota; kingdom Metazoa; phylum Arthropoda; class Insecta; order Hymenoptera; family Eupelmidae; genus Eupelmus; species Eupelmus azureus. The sequence goes on from JAPYZA010006480.1 coordinate 9,720, forward strand.
TGTTTTTTATGTTTCAGGTGAGTACAATACTCAGGGAAATTATTAATTGAGAATACCTTTTATGTGAGTAATTGTTAACAATGTTTTTAATGAAAGAAAGAACATTATTATTCTTTTCAACTAAAAATATTTTTCTTTTAATAAATGGATCATTTTACGTAATAATTTTATGAAATATTAATGAAGAGGCTTTCTAATAATTATTAAATTAAAATAAAGTAAATTTATGTTAATTAATTAATTTTAGTACTTATATAAAGAAAATATGAACCCTTTGAGCAAATTTGTTAATGTATAAAATTATGTAGTTGTATCATTTTTTTAGCGAACTATCTTAATTCCAACTAATATAATTATCAACAAATAGAAAGTTTACTTTTAATAAACTTGATGTACTTTCCATTTATAAGAATTCACGGTGCTTTTATCTGAGAAGCCAAGCAAAATCTTTAAAACTCAAACTTTATTCGAGTAGCTTACCTTTTACGGGCTTATTGCTAATTAGAAAGTAGCCATTTTTTATAACAAGATTTCTTCGGATTTCTTCTAGAAGTGGCTAATAATAAAAATAGATAGCCAACACAAATACTTCTTTAAGTTTAAAGTGCTTTGTTGTTTTGCTAACAAGAAAATCCCGCTCAAATAAAAACAAAAATAATAAAACTTGTTCAATTCAAAATGTGCTTGCTTAAAATGACATTTTTTGCTTGACTCTTCAAATAAACATAACACAAGAATCACATAATTTACTTTTGCAAACTGAAAAGTAACAACACGATGATACTCGAATTCGAATAATTATTTCATCGCATTAAATTTATACTGATTAATAAAGTCGTTCGTTGATTTGTTTGACCGTCGGTTATCGCCCGAGAATCAAATTACCGACATTTATCAGCCCACTGACGTTTCCTCATTCCCGTAATCCGAATCAACAATAATGTCCCCTTTTCCGAAGCGCAGAACAAAACAACACAATTAGCCGAATGAGGCAAAACCCTAATGTCCCTCAAAACCCAATCTTTTCAAGCCACTACTGCAGAAATGTTCGACCACTCGAGCTAACGACCAGCCGAAGCCATAATGATCACATCAGCTCACCCCGCATCCCCATCGACGCAGCTTCAGCACGCGTATGCTAATTGACGCGACGCCACATTGGCGCGTCGCCACATTAATTTTTCCCCGCGCCTATATATACATCGATGTGTGACACAGCAGACTTTCCCTTCCATTTTCATTACCCGCGCTGGGGAAGCTCATCGTAATACGCCGCGTGGGAGTGGGTCGAAAAACACATCGAAGCCGCGCTCGCAGCCGGTGAAAAAAAA
>JAPYZA010006482.1:0-18187 GCA_030522685.1 Eupelmus azureus
TAAAACTGCTTCAAATTATCTGTTTTAATACATTATTATTTATTGAAATAGATAAAAGCTGCAATTTTATCACTACTTAGTATTGCTATAAAAGTATAATGTTTAATAAATATTTATATTTTTAATATTATTTTTATATTACAATAATAAACTCAAATATAACAAACATCAATATTTTATTCGTGATTTATATTTCACGTAAATCATTTTTTAATATGATTTATTTGATTATATTACTAAATGATGAAATATTATACCAGAGGTTTATGAAAGTATAAATTAAAAATTTTTTTCAAGTAAATTGCAAAAAATAAAAATCAATAATCAAAACAAGATTGTTTATTTGCGGGAACATTTCAAAAGTTTGAATTTGTCTTCACTTAAAAGAATTTTTTTAATATTAAATAATTTTAAATTTATATATTTCAACTTGTTACTATTATATGCCATTTAATAGACAATCAATAAGCCCTTGTATAAATATAATGTGCGCATGTATTCATATTTGAATAACATTTGAACACGCCACAAACTTTTATTTTGTCTGTAACAGATTTTGTATACATAGCACTTAATTGTTTCAAAACTTTGTTTTTGAGAAAGAAAATGATGCATTTTTGTATGGCAAATTTTTGAGATACACATTCTTCATATTTACAACTTGACTATAGGAAGGACTTATCGTTGAAAACGTTGCTTGTTAGCACAATTTCATGTAAAATTTTTCATGAATAAATTTGAAATTTTGAAACATTTTATAAAGTATGCCATACTAGTTTTGGTGCACTTTTACTTTGCAGTTATATAGATAAGCGGTCTACCTTATTTAGTAAACTTTGACTGCGTTTTTTACAACTTTGCTTCCACTTCAGAAGGTTATTTTTTTAAATTTTGTGCGTGTCCAACGTTATGCAAATATTAAAGTTGGAAGAGTTATAGTTACAGTTCAGTGAATTTTTATATTTTCTTATTTTTGAATATTATTTTTTTAGTAAATAATTATAGTTTCAATTTTAATTTTAAAATAACGTATATTCAAGTATTTAGAGTAATTTTAGAAAAAGCATTAACGAAAGCCATCTAAAATGTAAAATGTATCTTCTATTTACCAATCGACGAGAAATTTAATTCGAAAGATTGATCAAGAAAGAATTTGAAATAAAATATAAAATACTTGTACATAATTTAAAATACTTATAGCCAGAACAAGATAAAGGCGAAGACGAACTGTATGGTTATACCCGTTGAAAGTGAAAAAAAAATGGAGAGTCAATCTTGAATTTTATTGCAATATTTATTGAACGAGAAAGAGAGCGCTCACGCATATCCTCTATATACTTATACATCTGGCTGTGAAAGGAGCGCGCAAAAAAAAGCTTCTTTGCAGTATAGCTCGCGCGCCCGGGAGAAAAGGTCTTACTGAATATTGAAGTCTTAATCATACGGACTTGCCGGCTTTGGAAGAGAGAGAGAGAGAGAGAAAGAGAGAGAGGGAGAGCTAACACGCGTATAAGCCAATAGCAAAGAGTCGTTCTATAGCTACATCCTAGATCGAGCGAATCCGTTTCATATCAAAGACTCGTAAGCCATCTCTCTCTCTCGCGGGCAGGTTGCGCACAGGCAGCGAGTCGAAGCAGAGGAGAGAGAGAGAGAGAGAGAGAGAGAGAGAGAGAGAGAGAGGCAGAGAAAAAAGCCCGTAGCTGGCTAGATTTTAGCGGAGCGCCGGCGAATGAAAAAGATGCGATCGAAGAAAAGTCGCCGCACCTTATACGAGCTCTCGGCGCTAAATCACGCGGCGCGTAACCAGGATGAGGGACGAAAAGTCGGAACGGGGCTGCGCTAGCTCGCTCTCTCTCTCTCTTTCAGCTGTATAAGCCAGCTCCCTTTGGCTTCGCGGCCCTCGCCAATTCCGGCGGAAGGTGCAGGCTCGTAATTTTGCCTCTCTCGTCCCTCCCTGCGCGCACCCTGCAGCACCCTGATATTCTACTCCCGGCTCGCTTTCACACACGCGCGCGCACACACTAGCCTGCGAGCACTTTTCACCGAAAAACTCGCCGGCGACCTGGCTTTTCTTAGGGGAGACAAGGCCACGGGAGAAAGGGGGGCTATCGGAAGGGATGTAGAGAAAGAGCGTATGTATGTGTGTGCAGTGTAGAAGAGAGAGAGAGAGAGAGAGAGCGATAGAGATATAAAGAAAGATATATGGAGAGTGTGAGAATAAAAGAGAGGGGGAAATAGTTGGGGAATGGTACGATGGCAGAAAGGGATATTAGCAATTATAGATAAGGTGCGAGAAATTAGGAAAGAGAAAGATTTTTTCAATTTTCGCCCTGATGTGCGATCATTTGATCGGAACTGAAATATGGTACCTGTCTTATCGAACTATTCCCTATGATTAACGCTCAACATTATTTATTTTATTAACTTACTATACGTTACTTTATTTTATGAAAACATTTATTTTTACCATTTGCAATAATTTACCTGAAAGAAAAGAAGCAACTACTTTAAATGTAAAAATTTGAAAATGTATATTTATTCTATCTGTGAAGTTATATCAGGACTCTGAAGTCGCGCCATACTAAAGTTGCTGTAAATCTACTTGCATATATAATAATACGCTGTCCATCTTAAGCCAGCAACTTTGCTTAAGCTCTTTCAACTTTTTCTTCACTTCAGAAAATTTATTTACTTTAAATTTATGTCTTAGTTTAAGAGTAGCATTTTTATAGCTTAGTTTCTTTCTATAAAAAGTTCATACATACTTAATCAAAAAGCGGAGTAATGCATTCTCACGCGCTTTTTGCCACGCGCGGCTCGTCGGCTGAAATAATCCCACCTGGTTGTATACCCGCGCATTGAAAAAGAATTTAATACACTTTGAAAACAAAGTAAAGAGAGCCGAATAATATATTCGAGTCAGATCCCGAGCGCAGTTTTTATTCGAAATTACTTCGCTTCGAATAACGAATCGTGGCTTCTCTCCGCTGAGCGAGCTCCAAACAACCAAATAATCCGAACTAAAAACACTTGGCTCTCTCGCGCGCGGCCGTATCCACGGAAAGATAGAGAGAAAGAGCCCGCGCGGAAACAAAACAAATAAAGCAGAGGAAAAAAAGAGCGGGCGAAGGAAACAGGAAAAGAGGAAGAAAAAGTAGACACACACGGACGCGTGCGAGCGAGCGCTCGTGGCGAGAAGGAAGCGAGAGCGTGTAAAAAGAGAGCAGCCAAAGTTGCCTGAAAATTTCGTTCGCCGTCGCTTGAATGGGCCCCGCGCTATCTGCAGCCCGGGCGCGTTTCCGCGAGCTGAATAAAATATTGATAAACGACGCTACAATAAATTGTGAAAACGCGCGCCCTCGCAACTCTAGGTGCGTGTGTGTGTGCGTCTGCATGCGGCGCGCTGCTTGAAATGGCCCTTTCATTGTGTGGAATAATGCTGACGTACCAAGTTCCAGGAGGAGTTTCAAATTGCACAAATACGGAAATTTATCGAAGGGGAGTTTACCGGTGCGTAGGTATGGACTATCGATTCGGCGCGTTATCCAGATTATCGGCCTCTTGAATGAAATATCAAATTCATATTTTCCACCGAGATTTAATCTTTGGATTTGGTTTTTGAATTCCGGAGATTGAATTCATTTAATGAATCATCGCTCTTGCTTCAACTTTAATTAGATTTTGTCATCGTTTAAACTGATTAATCAAATGCTGTTTTAATGAAATAATAATTGATGTTTGAATCTGTTGACCTTTATTATTAATGAATTATTTGAAATAATCTCTTCACTCCGTGCTAAAATTGAATGGCAGCTATATGTGCATATTACTCGAATTAAATTATCATTTCTTTTGCGAAGAGTATTTTTAAGTACTGCGCAGATCACGTTATGAAGAAAGTATTTTTAAAACTACTCTTACATCCTCAATCCTATACTCTATCGATCTTATAATGGGAAAACTGATCAGAGGCCATTAATTATTTTACAGGTTCTTTTTTGTCTGAAATCTGTCTTCCGCCGGCAGATTAATAGACTTGATTCTATACATTATAGTTAGCCACCGTTATATTTCCACAAACTTCAGAACGGTAATTAGAAACGTTATTAGGGACAATTACGGAAGACGTATGACAGCAATTATTGCACTTTGTCACTTCATCCGCATTTCTCCCCTCTTGACCACCGCCGCTGCCGCCGCCGCCGCCGCTCTCCTGTCGGATTCTCTATAATAAATGCAATGTTTTGTCTGTTGGCCTCGCTTATTTTCCACGCGCGTTTTGTCCGTAACCGTGGGCAATTAAAACTGCGCTCTTTTATTGTTTGCTAAATTTTTCATTTCCCGCGCTCTTATGACAGGCGTGCTTTAACAATCCTTCCGTACGATAAATTTCGTCGGCAATTACATGCCAAAAACACCTATCCCAAGTAAAAAGGTGAAAAAGTAGTCGCATTGTGCGATGAACAATAAATTTTTTTCTTTATTTATAGAAAATTTAAAATTATTAAACGGAACATGCATTTTAATACGCTATTCTTTAGCTTTCAGATTTAATAAAAAATTATAAAGTTGAATGTCACAATAGAGTATAGAGATAAAATTTTAATTTAATCTGAATCGTTCACGCTAGCTGAAGGAAGAAGTTGTTCAATTTATGAAGATCAAGACCGTAAATTCTGTTTATTTCAAATTTCACAGTCGCCTACCTCTGCTTCGGCGCGCTGAATACAAAAGAGACTTTCCGAAAAGATGCAGTCACTGGAATAAAAACGTAAAATATAAGAGGAAAAATGAAGAGATTTTATATAATCCAAAAGTAATTGCTATCGCATAGCAAAGTAATCGATACACGAATAAATGGGTTCGAGGCAGCTTGACGAGATGGCGCTTCATTATTTACATTCTAAATATGTAAGTATAGTTTGGCTAGGAAAAAGTTTGAATAATTATGGATGTAGAAGTTATCTGGCCCGCGTAGATTGCAATTTGCGCGCTTCAAGCCGTTTCTGTGGAGAGCGTTTGTTTGAGTACGTGAAAATGAGTATATAAAGAATCGTGGGCGCAGAAATGGATTCGCTTGCCCGTGGGGCGAATACAATGAGGCGGGAACTTTATAGGCCTTTGTTTCTCGAGCTAAGCGATTCAATTTAACAGATTTAGTTGTATCAAACTTTAAATATTTATATCCTCGAATAAATATATTTGCAAATTAGAGGGCGTGCAACATTTTATGGCTGTAAGCTTTAAAAGAATATCTTATAATGCCGCGGCGTAGGAGCCTATTAAAATGTTCGCTCCGTCTTGGCTGTAAAATCTCGGCTGATTAGCAAGAATCTGCATCGACTTTTGGCTACCTTGATATTGTTTATCGAATTTACGACTTTCAATTGTTTTAAATTGACTTTTCAGACAAATGTCATTATCCCAAGACTTCCGCAATAAACAATGTAGTTTAAAATTTCAATTTGTCTTTTCCATTTATGGCAATGACAATCAGAAATTCTGCATTAAAAGGCATGCGGTATTTATAATAAATTAGATTAAATTATTCATACAAATTAATACATATACTAAATTTACATAATCCTGCAGTAAATATAATATCGATTTTATATTATCAAAAATATATAAATAAATCAAACTTTATTATGAAATTTTACAATACGTAAATAATGAATGGGACAGTTTTACAAAATGTAAATTTCACGAATAAACTTTCCAAATGAAAATGTTTCAAATAAAAGTGCCGGCTACAATTTGCTCGATTCCCAACGAACAATTACAACGGATTATAGTAATAGTAAATTACACGCGAGTACCGCGTAAAAATCTCACACTGGTACATTTTCTCACCGATACAGCCTCCATACAAAAAAAAAAAAATCTCCGATACATTCACACATAAATAAAAATGGAAATCCATATTTGCCGAGCGGCAATTTACGCTTGCGTTTGGCGAAGTGCCTCCATTTGATTTGATACATCTATACACAGGGCTATCAGGCTAAGCACAACATTTTGATCCGTCGCGCGTGTTTGCGGAGAGAGACACATAAAATATGTATATTTACATAGCATAAAATTATTTACCTATAGGGAGGCGCAGCCGCGCGCGCGCCTGGGAATCGTGTTTTTAAAAGTCGTGTGCTCTCCCCCACGACAGCTAAACGTATGGTACCGCATTACCGTGACTCTCTCATTGGGTGACACACAGACTCACACGCGCGCACATACACATAGAGACACGCATACGTAACGTAGAAAGTCAGAGTCTCCCCGCGCGTGAGGCGCGCGGCAAAAGCGAAAAATTCGTTTTACAGCCCATTGTACTCGTGTTGCGGTTAAAGGCAACTGATTGCAAGCGAGCGAGTATTGTCCGAGAGCTGTCGCGTTCTCCTCGGCGAGCGCGCGTATATTTTTCCACATGGAGAGCAGAGAAATTCTACCGTATTACGGACTCGGCCGTCCCAGCTTAAATTGAAAGTCAACATATCTTTTTTCCAGCCGGAGTTTCCGCGTCTGCCTTTTTTTTCACTTTAGAGGAACGATGGACGCCTGGCGCGGCTGCTGTTACTTCTGGCGCCCCGATGTGTTGTCGCCCAACGGAATGCATAATTTTCCCGAGTATAAGACTGGAGGAAAATATTAAGGGGTTTCCAGATTTCCATTCCGAGTTTTGATTGGTTAAGAGAATCAAAATATATTGCTATTTTCTTTTCCTGCGGTCACGTGCTTTTATTTTGCAATGCTTAAGCTTTTTAAACATTTTAGTGGGGGCTTTTATAAATTGGACGAATTTATTATATTCTTTAAAAGATTATTCCACTTTTTTTTACTTTTTATTTTTAACTATATAATTTAACCGAATTAAACTTTCTTAGCTTAGCCACTTTAGAAAAGGCATTTCATTTGAATTCTAAAGAAGCTTAATACCTTTTGAGAGAATGAAACGTTTTACCGCAATTTAGAAAATGAAACTTCGACTTTTCAGAAAACTATCAAATAAAATATAGAATGGTTCATTGAATTTCACTAATGTTAGACCGAACGATTTTTTACAAGACTTTTTTAATGCAAATTGGCAAATTATAAAATTTTTAAAATGTTTATTTTATTACAATGTATTTTTGCACATTATTTTATACGCTTTGCAATCAGTGTATTGACAATTTTCGGACATATTATTTATGGAGGTGTAAAAGTGTTTACTACAAGAGCCAACATTTAAAGTCACTTTTAGATGTCATTTTGACAGTTTATGGATTTCGACGTCGCGTTAAAGTATTCCATTTACTCCCGCAAAAAGTTGTCGAGATAAAAATTCTAGTTTACTATGTGGGAGTTCTCCGCGAGTCCCGATAGTGTATGAAAGAAGTTTTAGCATTAAATGCTATTTTACGGTCATATAAAATCTATTAAAAGTGTAAGCTGTATTGATTGAGACGAAAGACAAACTCTTTAAGAGGTATTTGAATACTTTTTTAATATCCGTCCGTGACTTTGATGCCCTTTGAGTATGGACCGGACGTAAATTTCAAATTAAATAAATTGAATTCCTTGGTTCGAAGCGATGTTCCAAAAGTTTCCATCTTAGTTCTACAAAACGCCCCAAGCACTCTAGCTCTCAGACTAAGAGAGGATATCGATTATAGTTATCCATACTTTTCATTGCTCATTAATGTATAACGGATTAAAAACTTTCAATTTATACAATAGCGTGTAAGATATAAAATTTACCTTGCTCAACATAGCGAAAAGTTTAAGTAACGCAAGTTTTTCGATTATCATTCATGAATTGAATTAAAATTTAAACGATCAAGACGAACTACCAGCTAATTGAGAAACTTATCATAATACTAAAAATTCTATTAAAAATTAAATGAAAATTAAGTTTTGACAATATCGTGCTGTAAATTTGAAGAGACGAAAGTTTTTATGCAACTGCTATTTAAAACTGACTTTGTTCAAAATACTTATAAATATTTACCCTTATTTTATTATTTATTTATCCTATTTGTATTAATTAACTTTTTGCTAAATATAAAAAAATTATAACATTACTGAAACTGACAACTGTCATATCAAAAGCTGAAAGATAGTCGATCGATTTTACTGGAAAAAAAATCCGTGTTTAAAAAAACTAGTCTTGAAATGAAAAGTCACGAGCGAGATAGATTAAAAGATACGCCTACAAATAATCGAAATGCCATTTATGCTCTCAGGTATAATTAATCAAGCTCTTCAGCTGCTGTTGCTGCTCGCATATGTTTTACTCTCGCAGCCCACATTAACCTTCGTGTATTTAAAGGCCAGACAGTCAATGATAGAGAAAAATTACAAAGTTCGACAGCGCGGCACTGCATCCCCGATTTGGAAGGCTGTATCGTTGTTTTGTGACTTGCAACTTTTTCTAAAATTACTCGTCCTGTGCGGCATGAGTAGCTGATGACTGGGCGAGTCACCGTCTACCCGGCTTTTCGTGGCTCATCCATATCATTTTGTTCTCGTAAATCACTCTTTCATAACTACAAACAATGTTTTTCCTTTACATTTTATTGTTTTTATTCCATCATTTTTTATTTTAAATAAAAAAATTTAATTTTATGAATTTAAGTCTATAATTCTTAATCAGTACTGAGAAAATGAAGAAATACAGGAGCGATAATAAATTAAACTTAAAGAAGGCTTAATAGCAAGAGAGGACAAAGAAAGTCTAAGACGAAGGCGTGGATTTGACGTTTCCAAGCACTTTTTCTTTCAGGGAGGGCCATCCCATGTACTTTTAGGTACTTAAGGGACCAACACTTTTCCTAGCTCGCGAGACGTAACCGCCCACTTACTTATACAAATGATCACCGATTTTTATGCTTTATTTTAAAAAGGGGACAAAAGTTACTCGTGAGAACCCTAGTGTCGTTTCAGAGATTTTTAATGGCTCTATACCAAAGATAATAAATACCTGTCAAGTTTGTCAAGTGGCTACTGGTAATGTAAGTTATTGATTATGATTCGAGCAATAAAAAGCTAGCAAAACAAATTTAAGCTTCAATATTAATCGTTCATGGTCATAATACAAAAAACTAAAATAATGAATTATCCTGTGACGTCAAAGTGTGATATATCATAAAAACAATAATATTAAACTAATATGTAAGAGGCATCAATATATTATGAAAAATTACCAATCACTTTGTTTTTCAAAACACAAAACCAAATATGTTTTATTATTAACGTTATTATCTACACAGATATTTTTTAAAGATAACAAGTATATCATTATTTTAAATTTGATAAATGTTGCTATATATAGCTAATTAAATAAATGTATTATAGCATTCTTCTATTAAAACCCATCTCCTCCCCGTACATGACCGAACTTAACCAGCGATAAATACTTTTCGGCCAAGATATCCCTTATCAGCGGGCTAAAGCTAAAGTTCTCCGGTCTCGGGCGTACACCTCAATACTTGCCCGAGTCATCGCTCCAGAGCCACAAGCTGCAGCTGCTCCATCTTCGGCTAAAGCAGCCTCCGCGAAGGCCCCGCAAATTATTCCCAAATGCGGGGGCGTCGCGCGTTTATCACGGGGACGCCGGCATCGTCCATCCACCGGGAGGCATTCGCCGGGTCTCTGTGCGCTTGCAGCTCCACCGCCGCCGTCGATGGCAAACTTTGCGGCAGCCCCTCGAATTTAACGAGTATACACGCACTGCACACACGCGGCAGGCTTCGAGGCTTGCGAGCTACTTGGCTGTAATAAGAGCTGTTTACTCATTACTCCCCACTTTCTCTCGGCTGAACAGCTGCTCGGCTTTTTGCTGTCTGAGCGAAAAGTGCCCGGCCGCGATGATGCGAAACGAGATTCGAATAAACTTGGGCAAGTTCGTGAGCGCGCGGGGGAGTCGTCGCGACGATGAGAGAGAGAGAGGGAAAGTTTGGAACGCCGTCGTCGCCGGAAACCCGAGGGCTGCTGCGTGTACAACTATGGTTGTAGGTATAGGCGCGCAGCTGTGTGTGCGTATTCCGTCTGCGAGACCCTCGCGATTGGCTCGCCAAGTGCACCTTGGAGAGCCGCAAGCGCGCGAGCACCTTCCGCTTGATATATTATGCAAACCAGACAGACGCGAGATAATAATAAATGAAGACGATTCACGGCGACGGCGGCGGTCGTGGCGGCGGCGGCGGCGTTGCGATACGAGGCGCGGTTTATAAAAGTACCTCCTGTCTTGGCACATAGGAAGTGGGGGGCAATGGATGTGCCCTGTCGCATGAATAATGCGTCAAGAGGCTTTTTATTAAATACTTCTAATGCGCTTTTCGACGCGACACAGGCAGCCGTGCGAGTCTGCCTAGGCTATACGTGGAAACTCCGAGTTTGGCTGCGACATGAATTTTTTATAAAGCCTCCAGACTTTGTTGTAAGTATTGGACTGTTTTTACCTTTTTTCTTTAATCTTGTTTCTTTATTAGATAGCGTACAATCGAACGAGACAATTGCTGTATAATTTTAATTGTCAGTTTGAATCAATGCTAAGGGCTTTTATTCTTTCTATTTTTACTCGATTGCTTGTTAGCTAGCTTCAATACTGAAGCAAAGGGCCAAATAGGATTACACTTTCCATCGGTTGAATTTTATAGTCGATAGTTGAACGACCGAACAGGTATATAAGGAATTACAGTTGTTAAAATAGTTATTGGAATTCGACATTGAGTTACACGTCAATTCAATTAAAAGGTCAAATCCCATAACTTCGTCTCTAAAGATTATTAAAATATTGGATTGGCGAGATATTTTGTGAAAAGAAATTTTATTACATTCTGTAAAATCGATAAAATTTGATTCATTGCAATAGATTCTCTCAATAACGAAATCGGATTAAACCACAGAATAACGAGCTTGCATTGGTGGCTTTAAATACAAATAACCCGGCATTGAACAAATAATCGATACAAAGCTCCTTTTACTTTATGTTTATTTTTGGTTAACAAAACTGTCGAAAAACGGCTAGAACGTAGTTATTTAATTTTAGTGATTGACTTTTATTGTCTTTTAGTTTCCGAAAATAAATCTTATAAACTTGTCAGTATAGAGCCGGTGAATATAAAATGAACACGACTAATTTAAATAACTGATATTCAGCAAGTCAATGACTCGCGAAATACGGAATGCCATTAAGATCAAAAAGCAAACACAGAGTCAAACTTCACAGTCTATAGTATTTAACTTTCGCAAAGCGATTTGCATAATGCATAAGAATATCTCATATTTGAGAAGCCACCCACTTTTTCCCCTAAAATAACTATAAATAACCCTCGCCTCTCAAACTCATCTCCAAAACTTTTGATTCCCACACGCGCTTACGTAATCATCATCCCAAACACACTCCATATGTACAAAAAAAAAAGACTAAACAATGTCCGGAGCACACTTCCGATGCAAATAGCGTTTCGCGGGGTACGGCCGTAAAAAAAAGCTGGCGAAGCGGCAAAGTCAATTATGAAAAAAGGCGAGAGAGAGAGAGAGCGAGGAATGATTTAGCTCGGAGAGCGCGAGAGTCAGCTGAAGCCCGCGCGTGTTTATTATGAAAGCCAGGCGGAAAAGAGGCGCGCAAGAAAAAGAGAGACTCGCGGCTTGCGCATTGAAAATCTTCTTGCTCTCCATTGCGCAGCCATAAAAGCCACTTCAGGCGTCGCATTAGTGGCGCGAGCGATACGCGCATTAATAGCGCCCGCGCGCACAGTAGCTCTTGTGTTAAAACGCCATAAATAAAAGCTCGCATATAGGCTCTTACCTCCTTCCCTTTCGAGGAGCTGAAAAAAAAATTTCCTCCTGCGTAAGCGTACCTGTAAAACGTCTGTGTTTCCACGAAGCTGTTAGTACTCCGAAAATCTCTCTCTCCCTCTTACTCTCTCTCTCTCTCTGGTAAGCGCGCAGATTTATGCTCGTACAAATTTCCGTCAACAGCTGGTGTTCATTTATCATCGCGCGCGCGCGCTCGTCTGCGCCTCCTCCTACTCCTTTTCTTTTCTTCCGCGCAGGAGTGCGGCCGCGCGAGCGAGCATTATTTTTATGCCCACGCGCGTATCATCGCCCGCTTTAGGTGTCTACGAGCGCGTGTGATATTCGCGCGTCCCTCATATGCTATATAACAAAAACGCGACGCCGGAAAAATGGCAATAGAGCCTGATGCGAGGCCCTGAGCCCGCAAATTTTTTGCTGCTTTTCGTGAAAAAGAAATGGGAGGAAAGTTGAGTTTTTGGTGAATATGCTTGTATGGATTAAATTCATGTAGAATGCTGTTGATTTTTTTCTGTAAAATTTCCGTGTACACATTTCGAGCTTTCAAAGAAAATTTGTAAAATAAAGTTTGTATCTCGATTATTTGTAGGCATGGCATAAAGTACAGCACGGGTCCATGATTTAGCCGAAAAACGACAACTGTTTCAAAATTTAGTAACAAGCATAAATCCCAGAGATATACACACATTTTGCAGAAGTAGAGAGTCCGCTTGTTCCAGTCGCAACGAAAATTCCCAAACATTTTCACATGGAAAAATAAGCCAGCGCGAAAGTAGCTGCAGCAGGCGAAAGCCTCAAAAAGTTAGAGCTCCTCTAAATTCTCGCGGCCGCGATCTTTCACGTGGAATAGCCGCTATATAGGTACGTATATATGCGCTCGCAGTGCTATATACTTTAGGCGACGAGGAAGTCGTACACAGGGATCCCTGGCACGCATCCATCGCGCCCGCCGCGAGCTCGTATTTGAGTCAGGGCCACCTCTCTCCCTCGTTTTCTCTCTCTCTCTCTCTCTCTTTCCCCTTTAGCCAGAGCTCGCTCGTACACACAGTGACTCAGTGCGCTTGTCTACATCAACCCCTGCAATGTATAACCTTCTCCGCGGCGCTTTTCTTTCTGCCGTCACTCTCGCCCAGCGCGCGGACCAGTCACTCTCGATTTCTATGTTTGCCTATATATACCTACAGCTATTGTACGAGTGCCGCAAAGCGCTGCTCGTGTCCATTTTGACGTGTAATAAATGCCGAGCTTGCTCTCGGGGATGATTGCTTTTTTTGCTAGCCCGAGACTGGCTTATTATGTATGTATGCGTGTTGTTTGGATGGATATTAATGAGGAGGTGAGGATGCCGCCTGAGTAATGGCTCGACTAATGCAAGATTTGCTTGCTCGATGATTTTGCTTCGTGCTCCCAGGGATTAATTTGCCCATGCCTATAGATTAAAGCTTTGTTATTCCTCCCTAAAAATATAATAATGCAGTTTTAGTCGCGTGAATATATAAAAATAGATCTTTTATCGTGAAATAAAGCTGCATTATTTTTTATACGCATCATCCCCTTTAAATCAATACACTTCGACATTGCTGCTATTAATATTAGATAAAAAAATATAGCAAGCAATTTTCGCACCTATCCCCGGTTTCCATAAATTTGAAAAAACATTACGAAAATGGCATTCCGTAAATTAAATATCTCTCCAAAGTGTGCGTCTCCTTTATCGGCAGCACGTCAAACTTTAACTCATCAGTATTGACTATACATAGAGGGTTTTCCGCACTAATACTGAATGACGCATTAATCATTTACAGCGCAACGCTTAATTTTTTATGAAGCTCTCGGCAGCGCAGCTCTCTCAGCCTATAAATAGACACGCACGGCCCGATAAATACTTCATGACAGCTGCTCTCTTTTTACCTTTGCACGTAAGCTCTCGTCGTTATCGAGCGCTGATGCAGCACGTTGCGATTGCATTGTTCACTCTTGTGTGTTTCATCTAATTGCGGCAAACGCCCAGCGGCCAATTAATCAAATTGCTTTTCTCTCCTCATCCTTTTTTTCAACAAACTCTCTTTCTCTCTCTCTTGACTTCTAAATTGCGCATCCTCCGACTGACGGCCGTGCATCATATCCATAGGGGCTCGCTGCTGCACGCGCCATACGAGGGACGTGACTTTGTCTCTCTACCCCGCGCGCTCGAGTATTTATTATAATACCTACAGCTGAGGGAGGGAGTGAGAGCTGAGCGAGAGTAAGGGACTATAATGCACACACGCCCACGCGTCCGCGTAGTCATATTTCTATGTAAATGTCCGGCGCGATGCTCGCTTTCTCTCTCTCTCTCTCTGTCTCTCGCATTTGTGTAATTGCGAGCAGTCCTTTTTGTAGGCCTTTTTCTCTACTCCTGCCGTTGTTGTCGTGCTCGTCCTGAGCAGCGCCGAGAGTGCGTCGTCTCTTCCTTTGGGTGCGTTTTGCGAGGGGTTCGCGGCAGTTCAAAGAGATAGCTGTCTCTCTCCCTCCCTCGAAGGGGGGCGTTTCGTGATTTCTTAAATTCGGACTCGCGGAAAAAGTTGCAAATGGCAGGAGCTCGCGCGCGCCTATAGTCAGGGACTCTGCGTATATATTTCATGCGGGAGGGTAGGACACGCTGCCTTTTTCGCTTGTTTCTGACGCCCGTGAACTCGGTGTGATAAGAGAACAAAGTGCATGCGCACCCGCGCGCACGCATATATAGTCGTTGCTCTTTTTATATTTATGAAAAAGATAGATGGAGGGTACCGCAGCACGGGATGGATGATGGAGGGGGGCGGGGGGAGACGCTTCTTCGACTAGATGGAAGGGGCTGAGTTACGCTCGCGTTGCAGTGGAGAAGCGAAAATTATGCTTATTCAAGACTGCTGGATCGTGCAGTTTTAAGAGAAGCCGCTGAATTTTTGAGCGTCCTCGCGATTTTCTCGGAATTTTTAGGGGCGCGCATTTTCAAACGAGGACCTCATTACGTATGAACGAGGCCGTCTTTTGAAAAATCAGCGCGAAATTTGTGTTTCAAATTTCACGGATAACATCCAGGAGATCGTGTTTACGCTCGCCGGGAAGGATGATTTTATGAAAAACATGGCAATTAGTATAATGAAACGTTTTATAATTTTGCGCGTTTTTATGTCAAAGCGAGTCTGCCCTGCTGCGGCGATTAAACGCGGAAAATACATATTTATAAAGTATACACCTATAAAAGGTAACGACGCACATACGCGCTTTTTCGTCATTTTATTGTTTGTCGTTATAGGCTGCGCCGCCGCGAAAAGAAATAGCCTCGCGCACGCACCATATCATTAGCAAAATATATATATATACATATATGTATATATAACGAAAGTGCGTATACGCTTTCAGCGCGCTCGCGCTACAGAATTAACTGGTTTTATTTACATATTATGCTAATGCCCGCCGCTCGTCAAACTCCAGGCGGCGCGGGTTCGATATTTTTTTCTCCCCCCAAGGGGGTGGGGAGCGATGGGGGAATATTACGGGCCCTCCGCGCGTTTAAAGCGCATAATGAAAGCTTATGGGAAACTTTAGTTTTGCGAGAGGAATCTCCGAAAATACAAAAGGAGACGAGAGAGAACGAAGGCGGCTGCTGCTGCTGCTGCTGTTGTAGCGCGCTAAAATAAAGCGGCTTTCCGTAACTTTAGAGCATTTGCGAGTTGTAGGGTTTCGCTACGATAATTTTCGGAAACTTGAATATCGATTTCCCGCTGCTAGATGGGGAGCTACTGGATGTCTCGAAGTATTCGATACTGTTTCTCGTTAAACTTATCGACAAAAATTCAACGAGGAATACGCGATTGTTACAGTTGACGGCTCTATGCTTCTTCAACTTACCTCAACTTCAGAATATTATCATGTTACAGAAATCCTTAGACGCTTTTCCCGACATTTTATTCGATATATTAAAATTATCAAGTTACTTCAATTCGGGATTCTTAATAATATTACTATATTATTTAAATATTACCGTGGTCTAAGTAAAGTGTATGACTAAAATTAGCTGTCAATCTGAATACTTCGAATATTACTAAAAATCAAAATTACTGGATTAAGAAACTTTTTTTGCCAATTTCTGAATTATGATAATCTTTGAAGCAATCACTCAACTGCTATAGTTTCCATAATAACAACTGCGATATTTTCAGTTTTGAAATGTAAGTTTTTCCATCTTGTATTGCTCTGGTAATAAAAGTTTCATGATTTTAACAAAAGTAAAGCTTAAGTGTAAATGTGTTGACTATCTTAGGTTTGCAAAGCGCTATTGTTCTTAACAAAAGTTTGCTTAAAAATATATTTCAGGAAATATATTATGTAAATTTATAATCCAGCAATCTAAAGTCAAACATTGGAGCAACGCAGCAAGATCAGAAAACTGTAAAATCTCCATTTTGCGCAGTCTCATTCAGTAGAAAAGTAAGGAGAAAAGGAGAAAAATAGAAATCGCCGGCAGTCCTGCCGGTCTTAAGTAACTATAAAAATTCATTACATGAAATTTCAGAGATAGAAAGTTGCAGTAGGAAGAAGCGCGGGCACAGGAGCTTGCGCGCACGCGGCAAAAGCCTAACGAAATTTTCAAGTCGAGAAAAATGCATGAGCACTCTTACATTCAAATGGCCGCGCTCTTGCGCGCAGGGGGGCTTTACCACGGCAATTTGCATATTAATTAAGTGTAGAAAAAGCGCAGAGGGGGACTATAGCCCTTTTTTCGAGAGCGCGTGCGCGAAATTTTACTTTCAGCGAGCGGCCCGGATTTTCCGTGTACCTCTTGTAAAGAAAACGGGCGTGCAAGAGTAAACGCTAAAAATTCGTGAGTAGCGCGCGAGCTTCGAGAGCCTCGCGTAATGTGGCTTAAATGCCGGCAATAAATTCCTCGGTAAAAATTTCTCGAGTGTGTGCGTACGGGAGATATATAAGGCGCTTTGAGATTCCGCGCATATGGGCAGGGGGCCTTTTTTAATAAAACTCCTCTCGATAATGCCGCACGCCTTTCGCTATCTTTTTCAGAGACATTTTTCACCCTGTAGTAGCCCAAAGGACGTGCGCGCCTGATATTACTTTTTCCACGCCCGTCACGCGCTGAAAGCCCTCTTTTGCAAAACGCATAATGACCTGTGCATGTATAAGTATATGCACCATGTATTTTCAAGTCATCGACAGTGAACCTGTATATAATAGCTGTAATAGTCTTAAAAAAAAGTTCAACGGCAAATTTTCCGCTGTTGCATATGCGGGCATGGTAAAGTTAATGAAATAGGTACTATTAAAACTTTTAATGAATTGCAAATTAAAAGTTGCTAACAAACTGTCGTGTAACAGGAACTAATACTAGTTTCTAAAGTAATTATCAGTTTACATAGTTGATTATAAGTAATTGACAGCTGACTCGGAATATTACAAATTGAGTGTTTGCATACCTTGCTTGATTTTATTTCCTAACATAAGGGCGGCATAACGCATTTGAAAATATTCACTCTC
Organism: Eupelmus azureus; assembly: GCA_030522685.1. Taxonomy (NCBI): domain Eukaryota; kingdom Metazoa; phylum Arthropoda; class Insecta; order Hymenoptera; family Eupelmidae; genus Eupelmus; species Eupelmus azureus. The sequence goes on from JAPYZA010006482.1 coordinate 17,317, forward strand.
TGTATAATTAATTACATTTAGTTTGAGATAAAGTTACTTAAAAGTAGTTTGAAACGTTCTATAATTTTGGCAAATGTAATTTTGCTGTTAACGTAAAGCCTTTATATAGAAATTGCCAAGTTATATTGGATATAATAAGGTGACCATACAATTAAGAGAACTAAAATTACTCTTAATCCAAAATACTTGCACTATTAAGAGTCCAATAAAACTTCATAAAACGCTTCAACAACTCGTAGCTGACGTTATTAAAAAGTTCCAAATATCAGGTCAGTATTCCCAAGAAGGCGTAAAACATAAAATCCGAAAAGCCAGCGTTTTCCATTCCCCTCTTACAAAAAAAAGCCCTCCAAGCCTGGCCATTATACAGTCGCAAATTTAATATTAAATGTTTCCTCGTCGAAAAGGGGACAGAAGCAGCAGCAACAGCGGGGGTGTCCTCTTTCTCCTTACGTTGCTCACAAAACTCTCGGCCACGCACACGCACTCATCCATCCATCGGCGGCGGAGCTAAGTATGCGCATATAATTTAGCGCAACCCGCAAAGTGCTGCGCCAAGAGAGTTGAGAGAGAGAGAGAGCGGGGGAGGGGGGCGGCGTTTATGGCCTGTACGTCTTATTATACTCGCATCTCGGGTATCGAGCTCCACGCGCCTGCCGCGCTCTGCGCTGGGTCATTGGCCACCGCAAGCTGTTAGGGCATAGACGTCGAGAGAAACCCTAGGTGGCCGTCTGCAAGAAAAGGGGGAGACGACGACTGCCACCGCGCGCTCAAATTTGCGGTTCACCAGGGGATGGGGCGCTAGAGAGATAGAGCGAGTGAGACAGACGGATTATTCCTCCTTGTCTCTCTCCTCGACTTTTTTTTTTTT
>JAPYZA010006483.1:0-15430 GCA_030522685.1 Eupelmus azureus
CGATATTGAATTAAGGATGTGGTATCGTGGAAATATTTAAATATGGATAAGATATTGTGTCAATATTTTAGTATAATCATCAGGGTGCGGTTTATTCATCATTATCTAATGCTGGTATTTGAACGTATTATAACACAAAACTATATTAAATTTTTACGATCTCAATATTGTTACCTCAATATTATTATCCCAATACACGCACCAAAAAAGTGACAAAGCTCTTTATAATCACAGAATGCGATCCATATCTTTTAAATACACATCATTAGTTACGCAAACCTCACTACCCCCTAAAGATCAACCAACCAAAGTACCCAAAAAATCCTCCGTCTACTTCCTCTACTCCATTGACCAACCGCCGGAACAACAAGCCCACAAGCAACCCTCGCAAAACTAGAGCGATTCCAAAGTATCCTGCACCTCCTCGCAACTCCATTCTCCTACCTCCTTGCTCCAAAACCGTAAATCCAAAGAATCCCGTAGCGCGGCTAATCCCCGCTTACTTGGCATTCTTACGTCGCGCTCGCGCGCCCAGCTCTGTCAAAATACGTTCAAACTCCGCACGCGCCCCGGCAAAACAGCCGGATAATACCGTCTCCTCTCCGAGCTAAGTGTAGACACTTACCCAGTCGAGAGGAAGCCGAATATATATACATACCTTCGCTTCCGCCTGCGCTCATTGTACACCCGGCCCCCGGGGCCTTCGAGGAGCTATTTACAGGGCGTCGCATTAGCGTCTAATTAAATAGATTAGCCCTCGGGCTCTTTGCTCGGGGATAAAAGCGGATTAACGGGAGTCTGAGTCGAGTGGCCGGCTCTCGTTAAGTGCGCGAGAAAACTCGGCCAAGCGTGAATGGGAGAAAGTCGCCGTGATTTAAGTACACGCGCACTCGGCCTCCCTATTTATCTCGCCGGCGCTTATACGTACAGTCGCCGGCAATATTTATGCGCGACGGCCGGATTAATCGCGCGCTGCTCTACCCTTTTTCTCTCGAGCCGAAAGCGAACATATACGCCGCGCGAGTGTGTATAGTTGCGAGGAGGATGAGAGAATAGTCGCGACGCGTCGGGGGGTTGTGCAGCTTCTTTTTTTTTTTTTTAAGTGGGACGTTTTGTACCTACCGCGATGACGAGCGCGCTGGCTTTCTTCTCGGCCCCTGCGCGCTCTGGCGCTGTTTTGTCTCGATCTTTCGTCTAGCGCGCTGGCTTAGTTTTCTGAAACGTTGGATGGTTAATTGGCTGGGTACAAAGGGATGATACTCGAGTCGGCGCGCGTGGGTAATTGAGTTTGTGGAGATATGGTAGTTTTTTTGGGTGGGTAATGGGATTAAGGGGGTTTTGGATTGTGAATTTTACGGATTGGGTGGGTGGAGGGGTTGGGATGATCTTAGGTGAGAGTAATTAGGTGGTTACCGGAAGTGATTAGGAGAGATTGTCTGGTGGTGATTGGATATGCGAATATACGCGTTTTTAGTTTGATGAGTGTATCGATGAATAATAGAGTGTAAGTATTGGTCAAATGTGAAAATTAGTAACACTAATAAACCAGTATAAAGTAAAAGACAAAAAACGATCCTCACCCCATCTCAGCCGGACTCGCCTTTTTCCTCTCACCATCCTCAGGATTCCCATTCTTCAGGTATTAAAATGCAGTCATCTGTACATGATGAAAAATATTTATATTAAAATTTATAATAATTAAACATGTGCATTCAATTGTAACAACTAGGAATACACTCAATTATAAATATCGTTATAAAAATTAAAAATAAATTAAAAAATGAGAAATGAGAATTGGCGAGTGGAGCAAACAGGGAGATTCTCCCTTAGTACATAAACAAATATAAAATCAAGTGTTTAATATTTTTAAATAAATATAATTGTTAAATTCAATAATAATACTCAACAAATTACTTGCATTATTTGTGAGTATTCAATATGATATTTATCATTAAATTCTTATCCAATATTTTGTAGGAAAATTCAGTGTTTGATATTCCTGCTATCAATGAAGCCTTTTATAAAGTGAATTGAATCTGACAGTTATTTTATTTTATTTCAATATTTTATTATCCTTTGCAAAAATCTCAATAATTATTTCGTAGCTCATAAATGTATTTTATGAAGTATATGAATTTTACCAAAAAGTAGGTGTAAATGATTTTCATGGTATGAATAATACATAGCATAAGCTTAAAACTGAACTATTTTCTTAACACAAATAATTATCTTTATTTTCTTTGTTAACAAATTTTTTAGCGAAATATAAACATTTTCTATTTTAATCTGTCGCTACTGAATTTTGTTTCCAAGAAAACATTTCGTGAACTCCTGAATTATAACTAAAAAAAATTATTTTAAATTAAAATTTGTATTTCACAAATTTTTAACAAGTTTATTATCTCGAATTTTTCGTGAAAAACGTTCCATCGTCTCTTTACATAATCACATATACAAAATGGTACCTTCTTAACCAAAACCAAAGATTTAATAGAATATAACACACACATCATCATATCCCCTAAATGTCCCATCCTACCCATCCTATCCTACTCTCCGTCCTATATCTCCAAAAAAGAGACCTCTCGGCATTCAGAATCCTAATCGAATTCATTATTCAATATCTCGATTATCAACCCGAGCCGCTCGCACTGCCAGGGCAGGAAAAAGGAAGCGGGCCTCGGGCAAACATAGAAATGCAACTTTAATCACATTTTATTCGATCCCCCCGTTTTGTACAGCCGACCTAACCCTCCCTTCCAGCGCGCGCACTCACACCCATCCTCGAAAACGACAATGAAAAACATTTTTTCGTCCAAGCCTCTCTCTCTCTCACACACACACGCGCTCGCTCAAAAAAAAAGTAGCAAAGCTCTTTAGCCGTATAAATACACAGAGAGACTCCATCTCGCATTATAATAAAACGCCGATTTTCCCTAAACAGCCCGTCGCGCTCAGCGGGGTTCGCCTTCGGTCTACTATTACACGCGCCTGCTTAAACCCCCGGAACACACGGGAAATATGACACCATTATACTTCGCCCCCCTCCTCTTCTCGTGTCTGTAAGCCGCGCTCTATTAGGCACATGCACGCGCGTATGTATACTTTGGGTTACATGCTCGCAGGCGATCGGTTTCAAAACTTCATAGTGGAGCCGGCAGGATGATTTCAGGCTGCGAAATTTGGCCGGTATAACCTTCGACGTTGTTGCGTGTGCATAATTCATATACGAGCGCGTGTTTCGCTTATTTCGTTTCTTTTTGTAAGCGGCATATGTTGCCGGGGCTGCATTTGCATAATTGCTAGAGATGGTTGGAGTGTGTACTTTCGCGTTGAGTGCGGATTGTTCAGTGTGATACTTTCAGCGGGTTGTTGGATATAGCGGCGATTTATTGGCGGTACTTGGTGGGGCTGGTTCTTCTGGGTTTGTTATTGAGGATTATTTTGTAGCGCGGAAAAGTCGCGGGATGGAGGTGGCTCTCGCGGAGTTGGTATAATGAATTGAAGTAAGTACGAGAATTAATGAGTCAATATTTTCGGTTGCTATTTTTTTACATTTGTGATATAAATCTACGTAAATCTGTCTATACTTCGATAAGTATCCTGCTTAGAAATAATTTTTTAAACAACATTTCGATCACAAAGAATGAAATTTTTTTTCATATTCTCTAACAATCAAATAAAAAGCTGCTAAAAATCCGTTCACCAAAACACTCAAACCACAATAAACCACACACGAATCATCCTTATACCACTAACCTCCCCAATCCAGCCAAACCCAATCGAACAGCCCGCTCAGGCCTTTATCACCCAGCTCGTAAAAGCCCGATGTCACACCCCCGACTCTCTCGATTTCCATCCCCGGCATTAAGACATCACCACGACCTCCCCGACTCTCTCCCTCTCTCGATCTTAATCGAAAAGCCCTGTACCCATTCTCTCGCCTAAACGATTTATACATCGCGCGCTAAATATCGATCACTCGACCTCTCTCGAAAGCCGCGATAATAAAAGCGCAGCGTATAAGCTTTTTTCTCCTCAAAAGTGCCCCGGCGAATATCTCTTCATGAGCGCTGGCCGCAAAACAGAGCTAAAAAAAGGGCAGCCCCCGCGCGCCTCGGCGAGATAAATGGAAATGCGAGATGATCGATCGGGTGCGGCTAGAAAAACGGTGATCATCCGAGCTCCGGTAAGTGTGCAGCTGGGGGACGAGCTGGACGTTATACGGCTGGGCCATTAAAAGGGCGAAGAAGGTCCCAGTAGGGATGGAGCAGTCCTTTGCGCTCGGTGCGATTTCTGATAGATGCGATGTATGTTGGGTTGGCTACCAGAGCATTACTGTGTGGTGTGTGCGGATATAGCGCTTGTTTGGTGTATATAGTCTTGCCGGTGGCTTTTGGTGATTCGCCGGTTTTAGAGGAGATCGAGCGGATGGGGATGTTTGAGTAATTGCTAGTTGAGAGTGTTGGAATAGCGATTTTACGTTGTTTAAATATTTGGAAGTTTAATAATTTATTATGTAAATATGTATTTGCTTTCTAAAAGTTAAGGAGTAATGTTAATATATTTAATCTTTGGCGAAATTTTCTCTTCATAAGGAGTACATTTTTAAATGTACTTCTTATAAGGAGCGAATTTCGGAAAACCAAAAATTTACTCCATATGATGAAAAAATTTCGCTTAGGAGTTAATTTTGACACGGATTTACTCCTTTATTTTTGAAGTTATAGTTTTGCGATTTATGATGTACAATTTATACTTACACACGCCATTACACTCGTTTACCTACACTCCTACACACACACATATACACACACACACACACACACACACACACACACACACACACACACAGCGCATAGTACGCACACAGATTATCGCAAAAATTATATTTTTTGAATAAAAAGTTTCAAATACATTAAAATTTATCGAAAACTCGAATTAATCAAATGTCTTCATCCCATCCTGTTAAAAGTCCAGCTAGATTTTCAATCTCAATTTCCAACTCGATTTCCATCTGGAATTCCGCTCCATCCGAATTGGCTGAATTATTCACGTACTTGACTGGAAAATTAACTGCAGTTTTATAGCTGGAATTTTATATCTAGAATCCCTATTCAGAAATCCTGTTAAATATACGTGGAATCCAGTCAATCCAGCTGGTCACTTCACCTGGAAATCAATTGAAAATCCAGTTGGAAATCTAAGTTGGAAATCCTGGTAGAAAAGCAGGCTAGATATCTAGCTGGACTTTTATAACAGGTCGAAGCTTTTTCTTTGAGAAAGCAAAAACTAAAGTAATTGCTAAATACAGACCCACATCCACTCAACATATCAACCTCTCCAAGCCAACGCACCAAAAGTCCAGTAGCAATCAAAACAAAGCCATAGCATAAGCAGACCACAACCTAAAAAACCGGCGGAAAAAACTTTCCGAACCTGGTCCCCCGTCGACTCCTAGGGGATCTTTTCTCTCTCTCTCTCTCTCTCACTCCGTGCACTCGCATAAATCAACTGCGATCTCCCGCGGTCCTTTCAAGCATCTGTCATAATTTCGTACTCGAACGCCGCGCTCGGCTCTCCCGGCCCAGATTGGCTGTTTACAAGTTAATCGATGATAAATGCCGTCAGATAGAGAGCCGACGAGGAGCCCAGCGCCTATATATACAGCCCTTCGGGATGCCACTTGCGCTTCTCTCTTTCTCTCTCTTACTCGCTCTCGCTCTAGTACAGAAGGGGAGAGACCAGCGCACGCCGGCCGACGTGTACACATCCTCGGTCCATTTGGGGCGGGAGGCTCGGGCGCGACATGTGGGCTCACCGAGGCAAAACCGCTCGCCGCGAGAGACAAGGATACGTCGGCCTGGCGAGAAGTAGATCGATGGGCCGCGATGCTGCGGATGCTGGGAGGTGAGGGATTTGAGTTTGTAAATATGCCACTGCTTTGCTTTTGTTGAGGGCTGATTATTCGTATTCCATCAGTTCTGACACTAAGGTTTAGAAGATGAGCGAGGGGAAGGTTTATAATTGCTCCAGTCTTAACATTAGACCGCACGATTAAAAGCCAAGTCTACCTTCAAAAATTAAAATAAAGGCACTCAAGTAGTACTTCCAAATTCCAGAAACAGCAGAAACTCGTCAGACACTGATATTCCAGAACGTCAAAAGTGCAACGAGCCAGGCTGCTGCATGCGCCTGTAAAGACGGGCCCGCGGCGAGCCACGGAAAAATCGAAAACCAGCGCGGACTTTGAGTCACAATCGATAAAGCTATTAGCATTTAGACGAGCTGTCGCTCGCGACTCGCGAACTATCTCCACTGCACGCGCGCTCGGCCCGGTATACGTATAGGTACACGGCCCCCGGCGCTGTTATACGACCTTCTTCTTTATCCTTTTCTGCTCTGTAATGGCCTGGAGTATATACCTCTTGGGAGCTGCAGGCAGCGCTCGCTTTGCCTGTGTATACGCTATCTTTCTGCTTTGCCTTCCGATAAGCTGAGACTGATTTCTTGATGTTGGTTCTTTCTCTCTTGCGATTTGCTTTTGCTTGTGTGGTGGGTTTGGGTTTGAGGCTGTGTGGGAAGAGTTGGTTTTTAGTTTTTGGGTAGGGTTGGTGTTTGGGGGTTGGGATGAATTATTTTTGTTTGGGATTATTGAACGAATAAATAACGAGCTGACTGTTTTTGTATAAATGCTGTTCTTTCGTGAGGTTTTTCATTCATTTATTCAAAGGAAAATTGACTGTAAATAAAAAATGAGAAAGCATATAAAAATGACGCTTGTCATACGATATCCACAAAAATATTAATCACCTTCCGCATCAAAGTCTAAATATTTAAAAACACAGATTCACGCTCACCGAAACGAAAAATTAACCCCGCCGCAGAATCGAACCCACCCAATTAATCCATAAAGATTAATACCCCTCAAAATCTCCGAACTAATTAACACGCTAATTCACATTTCCATCCTACAAAAAGAAAACCTATCCCAACCTGCTTATTGATTACTCCTCGCGTATACGAACCCGAGCCTTTTTATTTAAAATGATTCCTCCGCATGCACAACAGCACACACGCCAGTTGTACGTTTCCGCGGAGCTCGTTTTTTTCTCCCCCAGATTTATTCCTTCCTCCGGCGCTCGCGCGCGCGCTCACAGTAGTGCTGGCGCCCCGTTCCCATTTTCCATTCCATCTCGCGCGTCCTTTATTACTCACTTTTATACCTAAAACCCCGTATTTTATCTCACACCCTTGCCCGTGCTTCTTTCTATTACCATTTTTCCCGGGGCTCTCTCGCGCGCCTCGCGTGTATATATCCGCGCCCGTGTTTATATACTCCCAGCCGATAGCCATTTTCTATCTCCCTTTGATTATTTCACTTTGTTTTTTCCTTCAAAGTTGCGCATTTCCATATTCCCATCGCCACCTCCTCCGGCTTTATGCGCGCGCTCTCGCGTCCCGGCTGTTTATTTTTCTCGCTTTTCTCTCGCCCCTCTATCTTTCTCCCCGGCTGTTTCTCTCTGCACCTGTTTATTACGTGCCCATACCCCTTTTGCCGGCGATGCTTTGTTAACCGTGATTCCGCCTTTGATCAGTGCACTTATTGGCCGAGGTGTTTTCTTTTCGAATACGTGTCTTGTGTATCTGTGTGACCTCGTTCAGTCAATTACGAAATGAGTGAGTTATTTTTTTTTGTCAAGTTTATTTGAAGAATTAATTAGCTTTAGGAGTTGTTATAATGTCTTAATGTAAAATTAAATTGGCTCCAATTAGGACTGAACTGCCTTGCTGAGTCATTAATATAACTATAGAAGTTGGTTAGATCCTATTTAGGACCTAGATAAATCTAACTAATTAAATTGGTACTCCAGTTCAATCAAAGCCAATCATGTTTAGCAAATTTCTTTTTTAAGCTCTTGAATGGCAAATTAATTACCTAGTTCAGCCAACTTCTCAAACAAATATATAAATATCGGTTAACTAATAACACCAAATTATCCTTCAAAAAAAAAATAAAAATAAATTCCACCAGTTACAAGACACTGAAATAAACTCATCCTACGGACGTCCGCAAGCCGCGCCTTCAACTCCAGCTGAGCCGGTCTATTCGCCGGCGAGCCCGCAAAACTTTGAAAAAGTTTCAGCGTCAATGGCGCGCTATTTCATTCCTTGTCCAAAGTACAAAAGTATAAAACACAATAAGTAAGTTCCGAACGCCGAGAGCCGCAAAATCTCCCGGTGCTTATTTCTCTCACTTTTCACCCCCTCCGCATTTGTATCCCGTCCCGTCCTCCTTTTCCCATTATACCCCGCAACGGTGCAAACTTCGTGTCTACTTCCGCATCTGAAATGCATACCAATGCGCCGCAGGACGGACGAGATGCTGGCGAATATGGCGCGCCCTGTCGCCTACCGAAAGATATGCATGCGCGAGCTGGCGAGGAAGTATATAGGATGCTTCGCGGTACCGATGGGTGGTGGGTTTGGATGGGCGAAAAATAGGTTTGATGTTTGCGAGATAAGTTTCTGATTTGGAGTTTATTTGGGGAATTTGTTTGCGTTTTTTTTTTTGAGTTTGTTTTTTGAAGAAATGATTCATATCTTTAAGATTATTTATACATCTAAAAGATGTAAAAGTAACGATTTATCATGATTTCAATTAATTTTTACGCTTATAAAATGATCTAGTTTTGATTTAAAAAGTAAAAATAATTTTATATTTATCGAAATTATTGTATATGTTATTAAAGCTTCAAATTTTGTTTTAAGCTACAATTTTGAAGTATTCATTCCAAAATACAATTCAATCTTAAAAGGGTTGTAATAATACAATCATTAAAGAAATCATGTCAGAAATCATAAGATAAATCTCGCAAAAAATTGCATAGATGTTTATTTATTCTAAATAATTTATAATTATATTAATTGCTAATATAAAATTTTTTATTCAAGTAATTATTTTAACAATCTTGTCTAAAGTGATTTTCATTACTATAAATTTCACAATAATTATCAAAAAAGTAGCTACTTATCAAAGAAAACAATCAATTTATATTTGCTCTATCTTCCCATCTTCAAACCCAATTACCTTTCATTAAAATCCATCACCAAAACGCCACTCAACATGAAAAATCCAAAGCAACCCTCAACAACCCCAATAACCTCCTCTTGATTTTCTCGCTCCATTCAAGCCACCCAAATACCTGTCTATCTCCTCTCCCTGCTCCCGGCAAATTAACGATCCGCCTCAACTACTCGCGCTGTCACTCGAATTATAAAAGACTCTCGTAGAGAAAGAGAGAGAGAGAGAGCCCATCGCGAGGAAAAAGGCGCAGCTCGCTCGTGGAATTGCCGCCCAATCCACTATTCACGTAAATATACATACCTCGCGCGACGCCGCAAGCTACGCAGCTAGAACTCGCTGCGCGCGAGAGGAAGAGGAACGAGAGGCGTATATACAGAGTACATACGTGTACGTATACGCGAAGAGGGGAAGGTAGGGATGCTCCGCGCGCTGCTGGCTTCGTCTCTCTATCCGCGGCGGCGGCGGCGGCAGGCAAAGATACCTATTAAAGGCATCTCTCCCGCGAGCGCTTCCGTTGCCGTGGTAACCCTCAGCGTTGCCGCAGAGCTAGCTCTCTCTCTCCTCACCCACCGTAGCTCTTTCCACTCACTTCTCTATATAGCTATATATCTCTCGTATACGTGCTGTATCGCGCGGGGCTGTAGATGTGGGTGTGCTTTTCGAGCGCGTGTCAACTTGCCCGTGCGGGAGAGGAAAAGAGACGGAGAAAATGGAGCTGCACTAGAGTTTAACTCGCGCGCACGGCGAGTGCAAGTATATGCCTTTCTGTGCACGCGCGGCTAATAAGCGCGCATAATAAACTCGTGCGCGAGCGCGCGTTTCTGCGCAAAGCGTAGCATGCAGGTAATAAACTAGGAGCTAACGACCGAGTATACGTTAATATCCGTGTGAGTGCTGACGATAGATCACGAACTTAGAATAAATAATAGATGTGTGTCTATGTGCATGTATGTGTGTGTGTGTGTGAGTGTGAGTGTGTGTGTGTGCGTGTGTGTGTATGTGTGTGTGTGTGTATAGGAATGTAGGTAAACGAGTGTAATGACGTGTGTATGAGTTTGTGTGTATGTGTGTTTATGCGTGTGTGTGTGTGCGTGTGTGTGTATGTGTGTTTGTGCGTGTGTGTGCGTGTGTGTGTGTGTATGTGTGTGTGCGTGCGTGTGTGTGTGTGTAGCAGGAATGACAAATAGTGTAGAGACGAGATAGACAAAACACATTCGCAGATTACTTATCGCGAAGGCGTAAGTGCTGCCATTTCGCCTATATCTCAGCCCAGAGCGCGGGGGCGCATGTACCGCAAGTAGTATAAGTATAAGCGCGGCACGGCGCACCGCAAGAAAGAAGCTTGCCTGCGCGAGGAGGACGCAGAGCGGAGAGGGAGCCGAGAAATAGAAGAGCGCGAGAACGAGATGTATCCATAGGCTGTCTCGCTCGCTCGTGTAAAAGGCCGAGAACGCGCAACGCTTGCCGGGCGGGGAGGGCGAAACAACCCTCTAATAGCCGGGGCGGCGCCTAGCGGCCCCAGACCCTAATAGCCCTATCTCACCCTCGCGCCACTTCTACATCCCTCCCTCTTTCTCTTTCTCCCTTTGCTCCCCCCCGTTCGTTCGGCCGATTTTCCCGCTCTCTCTCTCTCCCTCTCTGTGTGTGTGTACCCAGCGGAAAGTTCGCTCTCGCGTCGACGGCAACGGCGGCGGCGGCGGCTCCCTCGATCCTCGACGCCCACTGTTTGTTTATTTGATGCCTTTTCACTCTCTATTAGTCTCCCCCGCTCCCGGCCGGCTAGCTAGCGAGCTCCTACATTTTCTGATTAGCCGGATGTCGCGCGGTGTCGCTCGCTCTCTGCGGCTCTCTTTCCTCCTCCTCTACCCCGAATTTATCTCCGCGCCAGCCTCCCCCCCCCCCCCCCCCCCCCCCCCCCTTTTGCCCGCCGCCCCCCCCCTCTCTTTCCCCCTCCTTCCCCCTCACGTTTCGTTCTCGCTCTTTTTTCATTCTCTCCTTTCTCTCTGCCTCGCTCTTCCTCTTTCTCTTCGCGTCTCTCTCGCGCTCTCGTTTACACCGCGGCTCTCTTTGCTTCTCTATTTTCCGCCATTACTCCTCTTTTCATCCTTCATTCTCTCTTCGTACTTTTTACACGCACGCTTCCTGCGCGCCTACCCCATCTTTTTCCATAAATATTTATTCGTCATTCTGGGTTTAATGTCATTTTTGCTTTAATTTGTTTTTCATTTTCCTTTTTGATTCGCAGCTTTTTAATTCGGAATATCGTATATTCTTTGCTGGTACTGATGCGTCTTTTTTTTTATTCACGAGAAAAATTGTTCCTGTAATGGCTAATAGAAGTCACAGTAATACTTTTATCCAGTGTCATAGAAAAGCTAATTCGCTTAATTTATCCGAAATCTGATGTGGCTCACTTTATTTAGTAGCAGATTGCTTTTGATCATTCAATTAAATCTCAAAATATAATTATAGTCTATTCAACAGCCACCTTTTAATATTTCTAACTCCACTAACATTCACGAAACATGCCATTGACATTTGAATCCTTGCAGTTCAATAGATAAACATAATGCAAAATTATATATCGAACCACAATGCAAATTCAAAAAAAAACTCTGGCACATACATTCACAATAATAAAATTCTATTTACTTGCTGATAAGCCCCGCGAAACATTCCCAGCCTTGTAACTCACAGTCAACAAGGCTCATCGCAAAAAGCGCCGGGGCCGGTCATAATACGCCCGACAAACAAATCCCTCCCCGCGATTTTCTCGCGCGCGTTCGCCTTTTTGGCTCGAGGGGGCGAATACCGCGCCGCACTCGCAGATTCGTGGATTTCCTTTTGTTAGCCGTGCGCGGACCGATCGATTATGCTCGCGCCTTCGCGCTATACACTCGCACTTCTCGATAACCACGCGCTTCGCTTCCGGATCGCTTGGTTGTGGCGCCGGTTTTAACGTTGATACTAGTCACTTGCTGAGAGGTAACTCGTTGGAGGTTAGTGCTGGGGTTCTGATTGGTGATTTGAGGAATAATGAGGTTTATTAGGATAAATTGCGGGTTGTTTGGTGCAAGGTGAAGTGCGAAGATTGAGGGATTATTGATATGAATAGTATGATGAATGTGCTTAATTTATTTTTATGAGTAAGCTATGTGCAAAAATACACTTGTTTATTATACTCGTGTATTATTGTAATAAACTGGAGTAGTAATATATAACTCAATATTGAGAAATTTTACGATTTCTTTTCTTCGAGGAGGTATATCAGTTTATGTCCTCTAATATTTTACATGTCAGCACACAGAAGCACTTTTGAAATTTGTAATTCTTTATTTACAATATTTACTATTTGATTACAATTGCAATATGAAGATCACGTAACTCTTTTAGATTTATACAACTCTAAAGGAAAAAGCCTAAAATTTAAACACATTTAAATCACTATTAATATAAAGTTAACTTACTTACATTTATTTTAAATACAGAAAATTGCATTTAAAAATCTTTTTGTATTATGTTATTATTATACTTGTATATATATGCTATCGATTAAAAGAATATTGTTCTCTATAGTATGTGCAAAAATTTAGCATTTGAATATTTTACGATAGTTACTCATAGAACCTTTAACAATAAACAATTAGTAGTATGTTTTAAATCAAATATTTCACTTTAAGTATTTTTCATTTATAAAATATTTCAAATTGTATAAAGGAAAAATGAACATTATTCCATTTATAACAAATAATAATAAAAACATCAATCTGGTAAAGGTATAATACGTATAATAGAAGTTAATAAAAACATTATCCTAATTCTTACAAATTACTATTATAAAGACTAGATTTATGATTCATAAGAAATTTGTTTTAACGCAAATATACGATATATCGCATGACAAGAATCCATTGTGCCTAGGTAAAATTCAATTTTTATTCGGGATATCCGAAGCTTTTGGGTTTATCAAGAAATATACATGTAGCGAGTAAATGAAATTTTATCAATCACATCAACGCGTTGTACGAGGGCTGATGAGAGGGTGTTGGCGTTTAATGCTTAGGCCATATCGACGACCGCATTTTACCCCAAAACTACGCGCCGGGACAAATGCGATATATAATGGAAAACACAAAAGGGATTCCCCTGCTGCTGCCCTTCTTTAATAAGATTTACAGGTCATAAAAGCTTTTCGATATGGAACAGACGAATAAGGCGACCTTTGAGCCGGAGCCGTCATCGTTGTAGGGGGATCCTACTGAAAACATTAGCGCTATTACTTCCCCCACGGGGAAAGAATTTAGTAGATTCGCAAAATTTTGTGCAGAAGTAACTTCAGGTTTTTCTAACACTTTTACAGAAACTAATGTGGTTTTTGTACGTAGGAGCTCTGGAGAAAAAATGACAATATTTGTAGCAACAATCAACCGCAATATTCAAACTTGAAAATAATTATTTCAAAACCACTGCTCGTGTACAGCATATTGCTGTCTCAAGAACAAAAAGAATCAGTGTCCCATCTACTTTCATCAATTCTACATTAGCCTGGCATTCTATTACAATAATCTATCTGATATCCTTTGCAATAAACTGATCTAGTTCTCATCAGAAACAATTTTGTGATATATTTTTCTTCTTTTACTCGTTATGCTGCAGTCACTTTATATTGGTTGCTATTCTGATAACTAACTTCGTCAGATTCTTCAGTCTGATTATTACTTGACTATAGTTGATCAGTGATACAGTCAACTACCTCTAAATATCTTCAGCAAGTTGATACACGTCCAATACAGTATCTATTAACATTTTCTTTACTGTGAATATCTATTCTTAGCGTTAACATCAATTCCATGTATGCGTAGCAGCCTCACTTATTCTAGATATAATACGACAATCTTCGACATTCAGTACCATATCATTCCCACACTGATCGGAAGCGTTAACATCGCATACGCTCTTGATAAGAGTCCTCTTTACCTCTCGTAACTATGCAAAGAGTATAATAATCAGATTCTTACCCTTTCATTACAACTGATTTTTCGTGTTTTCACTGTTTATTGTTTAAAATATCAGCATCATCATCAAGAAATCTGACATTTAACAGATATTGAAGTTCTATACGTTGTTGACAAAGCTATAGAACATTATGAATTTATAGTATTTACAACTATATTCGCATAATCCATTTTGTGAAAACATTTTTTATTTTCTAATTAAATCCAATCGATTCTTGAAAAAAAGAAGATTTCCATTTATAAAATAAAAATCATTACAAAAGCATTCTCCCGACAAAGGTTAATTTTTCAATTCACATAAGAACTCAAAGCTTTGAAGATGAGAAAAGCACAACCACCCTCAAAAAGAGCGCAAAAAATTGCTATCGATTCACTTCCTCTTCTCTCTCACTCTCGGCTATGCGCAATTTTAGCTCTTCGCGTCTGCGTTATACACCCGGGCTTTTATGCTTGCGCGCGCGCGACGAGTTGAAAAGAGAGAGAGAGAGAGAGAGCGTCTTGGTACCTCGCGCTCGTTTTTACGTGCGGTTTCATTTAGCATAGGGAAAAAAACGCGCTCGAGCGGCTTTGCTCTTTCTCTGTGTGCGCGAGACTGCAAATGCAAAGTCCTCATAATTTTGCCCCCTCTCCTCTCCTCTCCTCTCCTCCTTTCTCTGTCTCTGTAGTTTTTACGCTCTTCGCGTAGGTACTGCGGCGAGGTAGACTTGGACGAGATAGTTTTCTTCTATCCGGCTTTCTTTTAACTTTGAGGAGGAAAATTTTTCCGTGATATTTTTCATCCTCGACTTTTTTCCTTGCTCTTGCTCCGCTTCTTTTTTGAGTTTTAGAAAGGAGGAGCCGAGTTCTCGGATATGTCTCCTAGTTTGCTTCTTTTTTTATCCCCGGAGAGCTATTCTAGAGTTATTCTACGCCAAATCGACCGCCTATTATAAAGGAGGTAAGTAGTGCTCTGTATAAATCTACGAAAATCTCTACTTCTTTTTTTTTTATTTTTTTAATAATCTACTTTCTTATATATTGCCGCGAATTTCAATATTAGAACGTGAAGCATATTAATCTATAGTACTACTCTCAAGCTTTAATTTTTGAAATCAATTACTTCCTGGTAATTTTTGGATGAGTATACTCATATTTCTGCATATGGGAACAACTTCATTTAGACAAATGTACTCGGGATAACGATGAGGTTAAATTTGTCTATAGTACATCGCGTACCAAGCGAATAGAATTCTAATTTAAATATTAAACAATTATTATTTTACAAAATAGTAAATTTATCAACTGCAAATCCAACAGATTGAATTTAGTACCCTACTTCACGCAAAAC
>JAPYZA010006484.1:0-11047 GCA_030522685.1 Eupelmus azureus
AAAAAGAGCGAGTCACGACAACGAAGAGCCCGAGGTCTGTTATCGACCGTATCGCGGCCGGCCACTGCGACACGCGGCGAAACGTGGCTCGCAGCCGGCGTTTTCCCGACTCGCGCTCTATAGTAACACGCGATAAGCGCCGTCGCTGCCGCCGACGCGCTCTTTGTGCGTGAAAATAGCGAGACGCGCGCGCGCCTGTATATATAGGAATATACACGTGCACGGAGCGACGGATATATGCGCGCGAAGCTAAGACTGCGCGATTGTTAAGGAAGAATGGAGCGGTAGGTTTGTGAATGAACGTTCGCTGGCGGAGCAGCGTTTTGTTTGGGTTTTGAGAGGTTTTTGAGAAAATTGGCAGTGATTTTTACGTTTTGTGTGTTTTTTATGTATTGGCTTTGGAAGGCGAGATAAGATATAGGTAGTGCCGGCTAGTAGTTGTGAAGGCGCTTTGCAAAGAACGAGGTATATAGATAAACGGTATTAGTTCGCCGGTGCGGTATTGCTTTGATTTAGTTGTTTTTTTTTTCTTTCATAAACTCATTAACTGAAACACAATTGTTTTTGTGTTTTCTTTGAAAATTGTTGAATAAAAATTAATGACCTCACCTATTGCTTCTTGTTTTTTCTTTAAACTTTATATAATACCTGTACAAAAACGATCTAAAACAGAGCTATCATAGTAATAAAAAAGAGCTAACAATGCATTTTACCCACAGAAATTAAAAACAAACGCAACAATACGATAATCATGCAACATCCGGAAGGCAGATTTCCACGATTACCGTCCTTATCATCTCGTATCATCCGAGCATCGTAAACTCAATCAGCAACGTCACGATTAACTGCACCGAGCGATAAACAAAACGAGCGCTCCCGACGTCTTAACGAACTTTTTAGACGGCCTTAAGTAGCCCCAATCAAACGGCCCCTAATTTCTCAATGAGAGTGCGCAATCAGGCGGCGGTGGCGACGATACATTGTCCAGCCCTTTGAGCGTCTATCAAAGCCCATATTATTGAGGGCACGCGCGTCCGCGTATATAGCCCTTTGATGGCCAATCGGTGGTTATAGAGTCTCCCTTCGATCAATAAAAGTTTTTCCTATGCAGCTTCAATTTTTTATGCACACGAGTACGTTGACCGGTGCTTGAGGCTAATTTAACCCGCCACTATATAGTTGGGTTTAATGACACTGCACTTTGCGATAGTCGAACGGTAGGAGTTATGACTTTTATTTTTCCAGATGGTCATTGTTCCGGGATTTCAGACGGATGTAGGGTGAGATGCGCGCAGGTATGGATCGTAATTATCGGGGACGTTATGGTTATATCGGCTTTTGTTTTTATAGAGACGATTATGAGCTTCTTAGCTGTCTTAATTGAAACTCTTTCTCTTTGTGACTCATTAAAATTCCGATGAAGTATGATACAGCTCTTCGTTCTCGTTTGAAATAACGTGTCGTATTGTGTTTATTAATAATTAGAGCCTTCTGGATTAGAGTCAGATTCCTTTGCAAACCTTTGTTTTAATAATGTATAATTTATCTATTTTATAACAAAATCGTCAAAATCAGAAAATTCATGTATCAAACCTAAATTAATTCAACGCTTAATTAAAACGATTCCTCAACGTATTCGACTCATTCACAATGGCAGCAAGAGATCAATCGATGACCCATATTATTCTGAATAACGACCTACAATATTGAGCAAATATTGAACCAAATATTGAACCGACGTTCACTTCTAGATCCCAAATCAATCTCCCACAACCAACTCCATCAACATCTCGACAAAACCAAATTACCCAACCCAACCGCACCATATCTCAATCACCCCCTCCCCACCAAAAAAAAAACCACTTCCCAATTCATACCTGACCCATCCCGCCGAAACAGCCACATTCATTACCATCAAGCCCACAGAGAGCCATTCGAGAAATCGCCTCCTCGACAGACCAAGTGGTCTAAAGCCCCCCTCATCGCTCATTCTCGCATACCGTCGTCGTCTGGGCCAAAAGGCTAGCCTCGCGCCTGCGCTCGCAGGTCGCGCGCAGTGGCAATGCATTCTCCGCTAATTGCGGGTCCGCGAGTAGCGCGTCTGCTCGAATAAAGAGTGCACGCGCGTGCCTAGGCGACATACCGCGCTTCCAGACGCGTAAATCGCTCGCCGCCGCCCGCGGGTAAATATAGAGAGGCGCGCGCGCGAGAGAGAGAGCTGGCCGCACGCTAAAATATGTAAGCCGTTTCTGGACGCGAGATATGCGCGGCTTCCGCTTCTTCTGCCTCTTTGAGAATCGTTAATTTGGCCTAATGGCGGAGAGAGCGCCGGGGCGAAGTTTTAGCTCTCGGCTCTCGTCTTCGTCGGTTTGCTTGTAATCTTCGCCAAGCCGACTCGTTCGTATTATGATTGTTATGCTCGCGCGAAGTGACACGGGAGAGCGGGGAGCCAAATGGCCAATAGATTGTTCGCCACTTCGCCCGGGGAGATGAAGACAAGGTGAAGGGGGGAAGAGTTGGAAATTTATGAGCGGCGCGCGAGCTTGAGAAAGAGAGAACTCAATTTTGAAAGTCGCTCGGGTGGACAGGAATGGTTAATTAAGAGTCTCGTGTTTGATCTGTTTTGAAAATTGCGTGTTCGGTGCGATGACCGTGTGATAGGAATTATCAATTTTAGGCTTGATTAGATAATTCACCAAACGGAATGACAGTAAATAAACCGATCTCCACTGATTCTAAGAACAACGTAATTATCGATCTAAAACACGTCTCCGCGCAAAACAATATTCAAAACGCTTATCGCTCTTAACCCATTGCTCCCCTTTACCCGTTATCTCCATTTCCGCGTCTGCGCTTCACTCTCTCACGAGCTAGACAACTCTCGAGATCTACTTACTCTCGACGAAGCGCGAAATGGCATATCGGCGCGGCGAGTCGTCAAAAGGATCGAGCGCAAAGCCGATCGAGCGGAAAAGAGACGCAAATGGACCTCTTTTTGCCTCTCTTTTCTCCCTTATAATGTAAGGTAGATGCTGCTGGCTGCCTCGCTGGAGATCGGATTTCGAGATCGCGCGAGAGAGCGCCGATACACGTCGATGGGAATATATTGTTTTCCCGAGCGTGCGAGAGTTGAAATGCGAGGAGATGGAGAGCGAGGTGGGTCTGCTTGCGGATTACCGTTAAAGGATCTATCCAGCGTTCGTTTTGATTGAATTCGTTTTATGTAATAAAATAGTAAGGATGAAAGTATTGTTTTATCATTTGGTTTCTATTGTTAATAAGGTATAAAGTCACACAGGAATGCAATTAAGATTCATCGGAATGAAGATAAAATGAGATAGGGAGGTGAGGAAAGTATTTTTTACTACACTATCTATAGTTAAACAAAGCCAGCTCTATTTGAAACTGTAATCGAGTGTAGAGATACCACACAGATTAGGCAACCTGACAATTTTTTTTGTATATTATCACAGTCTTGACATCAATTGGACATATACATTTTAACGCACTCCTACATTTCATAATAATATATTCTTTTTGCGCAGATTGTAAATGACGGTTCCAGCCTGTATTTCTTTTTGTCGATCCCATTTCTGGAAATTCTGTTACGTACAAGCAGAAAAAAATGTAAGCATAAAATAATGAACACGGTCCATTCATAGCCCGAATTAGTCGTGCTTAGGTTAATGTGAGTTTTTGTTGTTTTCACGGACATTTCTAAGATGTGTGAGCTTGCGTGTTTTGTGAAAAGAAAAAAACGCTCATATTTTTCTCTACATGAAATACTACACGAGTAATCCTTGAAAGAACACAAGAACACAATAATGTATTCTCTTTCTTAATATAAAAATTTACACTTGAAACTGTTTCTTTAAACCGTGTTTTTACGCAATAAGGTTTTGAAAAATTACTTAAAACAACTTAAAATCATTAATAATCTTTTAATTCATGTAATAGCATGATTTTCATTAGATATATTATATTACCCGTAGCTTACATAAACCCAGTGCAACCTCTAAGCCAAAAATTACCCTTATTCAACGCCAAACAGCTCCATAAAGCAGCCATCGACAGAAAATCCGATATTTTCCACCTGCATTGAAGTATACATGCATGCGTACACCCACATTCACACATACGTACTCAACACACATACCCACATACTTAAAGACGCTTCTAAACAGCGAGAAACTTCCGCGATTATTCAGGCTCACTACGGCTTTCTAACTCCGACGTTCGCGAAATTTACAAGTTCCAATCAACGCCCGGTGCTCGCGCTGATTGACGACGCGTACTTGAGGATCGCATAATCTCGAGTCTGGGCGCGCATACGGCGAGAGTCGGATGATAAATGAGATAGACGGGCTCGCGTAGGTGCAGCTTTCAAGTTGATTTGTAGAAGAGTAGACTAAGATTTGAACAGGAAAAGTAGAGAAGCAAGTAGAAAAATGATTTGCTTTAATTGTGCGATGTTGAATTTTCCGAGTGAGATTGGAATATTAAGATGTTGGGGATATTTTTTTGAATACTGAAGTTACTACTTATAGATTTGTTATTCAAGAGTAATTTTCTAAAATGTGATGTATCATGTTGCTGGACGATGTGCATTGCGAAATAACATTTTTGCAATCCTGATTAACAATTATTTTTGACATTAATTGATCACTACCCTAGAATTTTCGTCATACTCGACTATTCAGACTGCTCTCTGAAATTTCACGTCAAACCATCATGCTTTACGATCATGAATGACTGACGTCCTAAAAAATTGAACACGTAAGCACATCAGAGCGTGCAACTCCTTTACCCTGAAAAATCGCACACATTAACCGCAACCACAAAGCGCACTTTTGTTTTCTCGACAGTTTAACAACGCAAAATTACCCATAGTCCATGACTCACATATACCCGTGTACATCGAAGAATCGGCTAGGCACACACTCGCAGGTGTATACCATGCGTATACAATGGTGCATACTCGAGCGGGCTTCACTCAGCCTGCGGGGTCATCGTTTCACGTTCTCTCTCTCTCTCTCTTTCTCTCTCTTTCTCTTTCACTCTCTGTACCACCGCCGTCGAAAGGTTTCCAGCACCGAAAAGGTTAACCGCCTTCTATCTATGCGCGTTCTCGCGTTCTTAAAATATATACATATACACTTGCATTTAACGTTCCTCGGCAGCTTGTGAGAGTTGCGCAACGAATGATATAATGATATTAAAGCCGGCTGGGATTACTGTCCATATAGATAAGCTATTTAAGGAATTCGCATTCGCGGGTTGAACGTGGATATCTTTTGCATTACGTTTAGGATGGATTTTGCTAGTCGGATTAAATGAGCCATTGTGGCACGATACTCTGCAGTGTTATTGATAGCACAAGGTGTGTTAGAGAGAGGTATAGATAGAAGTATCGAATTATGCAATTTCTTGAGAGATAATTGTGACGCGTTAAGACGTTGATAGTCGTGGAGAGGAGGATGATGAAAAACGATCTGCTCGAATGATGAATTTCAGGAAAAATAGAGATGAATAAATGTGGGTTTTGAATTTCTGAAATTTAAAGAAAGAAGTAATGCTGATACTACATCGCTTGGAATTGGTTATAAGCTGTTTCAAATTTCTATCTTAAAAGAATTAAAAATTATGTCAAATTAAATTTTAGACCCCAGTGGATAGGCAAACCTCCAGGAATTTGGCAAACATGAATTAAAACTATGCTGTTAATATAAGATAAAATTTTCAAAGTATAATTTAAAACACAAAATTTATTGCATGGAACATTTACACGATGATTTTATTAATAGTACATTTTATCTAATAAAAATGCTAACAGAGAAATAATGACCTGAGAGATAAATAATGATCCATTTCAGATTTTTTAGATGCCACTTTATGCACACTTTTTTCGGGGAAATAAGTGACTATTATCGTAACGGTGTAAATAAAAGAAATTATTTTTTTCCAAAACTTTGCAAACATGATCATTTGTTCGTATGATCATGCCATAAATATTTATTTATTTAAACAATTAAATGGGCAGTTTGTCATTTATAAATAAAATGTAAAAAGAGTTCAACAAAGGCACAGAATAATATATAAAGCAGCGCCAATTCTTTAAACACTAAAGATTTTAAAGAATTTTTAAAAGATAAAATACTATAAAAAATTGTTATAAATAAAAAAATAAAACAATTGTTTTGATCATTGTTTAACGGATAAAAAACGGCAACTTCCCGTGCTGGTCCGAAGGTCGTAGCTAATGCTATGCTATGTACTAAAATTATTTCATCATTTTTTTTTCCAGAATGTGTATTGCTAACTTCCAGTGAACTTGGCAGTAAATATGTTTTTTTTTTTTTTTTTGTTAATTGCAACTGCAAAATTTCTACTTTAACGAATAGGTAACAGATAAAAAAACGGCAACGTCCTATGCAGGTACGAAGGCTCTAGAATTATTTTATCACCGTTTTTGAGCAAATAAACTGCTATTATCTATCCTGTACAACATGAAAATTAAAAAAAATTGTTATAAATAAAAAAAATGAAACAATCGATATTACCGTTCTTTAACGGATAAAAAACAGCAAATTCCTGTGCAGGTCCGAACGTCGCAGCATCATTTCATCACTGTTTTTCAGAGTACGTACTGCTAACTTCCAGTGAAGTTGGCAGTACACATGGTTTTTTTTTAAATATTGCAAATTTTGATAATAGTACTTTTACGATTAGAGAAAAGTGTTATGTCAACTTCAGAGAAGTAATAGTATAAGTATTTTGATACTTTTATGAAGAAGTTGATTTTCGCATGAGGGTAATAATAGACTTTTGGATTTGGTGTAAATTTCGTTTAAGGTATTTGCAAAATGTTACTAGTACGAAAAGTAGATCACGTTTTAAATCTTTTATCCCTAAATATTATAAACAAAATTAAAATATAAATTTAATTATCTATAAAAATATTCACAATGAATCCATGATTTGCAAGCTTAATTTGAATGTATTATACTGCCAAAGAATCGGTTGTCATCTGAGAATTAAAAAGGCGTGGAAGTTTTCATCAATAAGCAGCGATGAAATTCTTTCACTTTTCGATATTACAAAGTGATTAAGCGCAAATAGAACAACAGCTCGGCAAAAAATCCATTCTCCTTGGCCGCACGTGCTCCAGCAGAGCCGCACCCTCGATTTTTTCGTTCTGTTTACCTCCACGGTGCCACAAATTCGGACAACAATAGAATTGCCTTGTAAAATATTAAAAGCGCAATTTCCCACCCATTCTCCATCGCTTTCGAGCAAACAATCATTTCTCCCTGAACGTTTCATTAACAAATAATCCAAACGAAAGTCCTTTCTATCTCATATTTAACAATAGGCGCGATCCTCAAAAAATCACCTAAACGCCTAAAACAAACCATACTCACGCTAAACAATTTTAAAACCCACACCCAAATCGTAGCGCACCCATCGCTAGCCTCGGCTCAGAATCCTCCGGCACATCCATCCAAGCCCGTTTGCGCGGCGCTCCAAGGAATCTCGCGTGGGCGTCAGAGATCATCGATCCGCCGTTACGTGCGCGCCACACCGGCTCCAGCTCATTCTCCTAGGTCAGGCTTGACCCGCGTACACTCGATTTATGAACGCAGCACACCCATCGACCTATCGATTCAAAGTTTCGCGAGGAGCGCTGCCCCTCCTCGTAACAATCTTTAAAATTGATCGCGAATTCGCAAACGGGCTTTCTCCTTTTCTTGGCCCGAGCGGGTGTGTATAGACGCGATGCAAATTGCGTTGCGGTAATGGGCGATCGGTTATCGCGCCGCGGTGTTTCACGTCCGACGGGAGGATGTTTAATTATGTAGTTATATGGCTGGGACTGCGTGATTCGGTTTTTAAATGATATGCAAAACGAGATTGTCTTTTTTTGGGATGCGATTGGTTTAAGTTGGAATATCGCTCGGCGAGGACTTAGCGTGCGTCAGTGACGAGGCGAAAATTTTCCTAAAGAGTTGTTCGAGTGACTGGTGCGGGGTACGCAGATGCGTAGGTTTAATTAAAATTGAATTATTAGTAGTATTAAAGTATCGATCGTCTGTGTACTTAAATTTCAGGAGCTGCATCGATTATCTTAATGAGCTGCTTGTTAATTAAAATTGATCGATGATCGAAATTGCTCAAACAGCGAAATTACAAAAGCAATAATAAATGTAATCTTGTATGATAAACTTTACAAAATTAACATTAAATATAGATATTTTGTAAAAAATTCTACTGATTAAATTTTACTAATTCAATTTCGTCTTTATTATTTATACACGGAATGTTAATGTACTATCAACTTTCATTATTATACGTAACAAGAAAACGTAACAAGGAATCGTAAAAAGAAATGTTTCATATTTCGAAAAAGTTAAAACAGGCTAAACGATATAAAACCCACCGCATTAACGTAACCAACTCTGCACAAACTTTGCTGCAAAAAAGACTATTCCAGCTATTCAACTACATCAAACTTATATTCGTACAAAATCCGACCCTCGGTAACTTTTCTCGCCCTACCGCAAGGCGCCGCCGAAAATGATCATCTTTCTCATTAAGTCATGACCGGGGCTAACTCGCCTGCCAGGCCTTCTGATGCGCATTACCACCCCCCCCCCCGTTCCCGCCCCCAAACACGTATCTACCCAATCGGAGCAATCGGTCACGAACGTTCGCGCCCGCGAGAAAAAAATCGCCAATAGCACTGGAAAAAGGGTAGAGGCGCGAAAAAGCTTTATAGCAAGCTATTTCGTGCGCTGAGAAGATTAATTTGCGGGAACAAGGGAATAAGGTTGCTTATAAAAGTCTTGATGGCGTGATAGCCGCATTACGCAGGAAGCTCGTGCATGCATAACTTACGAAAAAGCCGTGACCTTTGGCGGCTCGCGCTGGTATCTAAATTAAAGTTGAAAACGAAAATGAAATGCCGAATGAAAGTTGCGGACGAGCGTCTTTGACCTCTGTAGGTGCGAAAGCGAAACCTTTCTCCTCGACCTTCCTGTATATTGTTATACAGTCAATGTTAACTTGTGAATCAAGTGGGTTGATATTGAGTTTCACGGGAAGTTGAATGAGAAATTTGGAAAAACGAGATAACGTTTATAACATTGGTTTTGCTCGCGTGATAAATATGTGTTTATACATATATTATTATGTGTAAGACCATATGGGTAAAAATTGAAATTTATCGTAAATGAATAAATAATGAAAATATCCGACCTCATAGAACTTATTGAGTTTAATGTATTATCCCAAAAACAGTGCTGAAAAAATTATAAAAATTCACTTTATCAGTGAAATCATTTATCAAGATGATAAGCTAGCTTTAAAACAAGGATTAAATCTTATAATAAATTTGAAAATTAAAATTTTATTTGATAGAATAATTTTGCGAAATCAAATTAAAAGAAATAATTTAAAAAAATTAATTTAAGATTAGCAATAAATAATATAATAAACAAAATATAATAATTTTTAATTTTGCAAAATGTGACCTATAGCCTAACTTCCGTAGTCGCCTTATGCTCAAAAGTTTTAGATATTTTAATAAGAGTAGTGCCAAAGTCACAAAACAAGAATAGGTACTGTACACTAAAGCTCCATCCACGTAAGTTAAGATGCAGATGTGGAACACGCATGAGAACGTAATATAAATACGTAATATAATAATAATACGTCACATGTTTACATACTTAGGGACTATCCATATAATGCTAGCATCATTCTCTCGTCTTAGTTACTCTGGACTGTAAGCGTAATTTGTAAACTATGAAATGAAAATTTAACTTATCCTCTGAAGTTGCCTTAAGATGCTTTATGAATTCAGATTCATAAATAAATTTGTAAAGCACCATTATTTTTTGATAGCATAATAAATTTAACTAATATTATTACTTTTGGGTAGTCTGATTATTTTCGAGTAGCCAAATCCTACTTAAGAATTACATTTGAAAATTTTGTAAATATTTTAAATAATTACTTATTAAATATAATGAGTTTTTATCAGAATATTATATTTATTTTACAATTATTCTAATTATTATTTCGTGGGTCGTTGTTCTTTTTAATTATTTATACTAATGTGTGATACATACATTAAGATAAGACCTTGTTTCAAAACCATATTTAAAAGCCCGCAAAGACAAAAATTGCCACAGTCTTTCGCGTGACTTAATCTTGAAAGTAGTTTCGATAAAGCTGCGATGCACAGTTCTTTGAAATCAATCATTTTTTTCCTTATAGTAAGAAAGTGTATATCTCAAGATGTACCAAAGGTTAAGACTCGCTCTGGAGAAATAATTGGTCATTATTTGATTTCGTATCAAAAAAATAAGTATGAAGCTTACGAAGGAATTCCATACGCATTGCCACCGACAGGGGACAGGAGATTTAAAGTGAGTATAAATTTCATAGTGGTTTATAAATTTGATTCGATTAATTTAAATAACAAAAATAATCATACATTAATAATAAAGAAGTTATTAAGATAACCACAAAATTTAAAAGTTTTAAGAATTTTATAAAATCTTATATAATTATATAATATATACAATATATGAATTTCAATTTGCTTGAGTCGATGTACTAATTAACTGTAATATGATTACAGTGTTATTGTGTATTAGAAATAAATTTAAATTTTTTTAATAATTTTAAATAAATCTAAATAGGTATATGTAAAAAAGTTGAAATGAACTTATCAAAAATTTCTTGTTAATAATCGCGTGTTTGGAAACAAGAAAAACCTTATAGTTCGGAATTTCTGGATATGTATATACGTTCATTATGATAAGAAAGTATTCTTGTTTATATGAATTAAAAAGCTCGTACAAGCACGGCTCACAGTGACAAAAATCTGAAACTTGTCAAAAAACTTTTATGGCTTTATCAACAATTTTAATTCAGTCTAATTCAATAATTTTAATATAGTTCAAAACAATAATACAAAAATATGTAACACAACTTTTTCTCTAGAAAAAATTTCTACAATTTGAACAAAATATTGGATTTG
>JAPYZA010006485.1:0-12359 GCA_030522685.1 Eupelmus azureus
CTGCGCGCCCTTTTTGCACTTTTTCATCGCCCCTCCGCCGCTTTCCTTTCGTCGAGCTTTCCTTTCTTTATCGAGGCTGGGGAAAAATTCCTGGAGACGAAGCGCGCTCTGTCTCTTTCTTTCGAGTCGATATCGGCCTCTTGAGAGAGAGAGGATAAGAAACGCGGCTGATCGGAGAGACACAAGGGCGCGCATTTCCGCAAATGCGATGTCGGGATCAGCAGGAAAGATAGCGCAAGGTTGGACGGATCGGCAGCACGCGCGACTCGATATCGGGGATAATGTGGACTGCGGGAATGCGAGAGTGGATGCGGGCCGAGGGTCGCCGTCGCGGCAAGTCGGCACTGCCGATGGAGATTCGAGATTAGGGAAATAAATAATGAAGATTTTTATGGGGTTGGGGTGGTGTTATGGAGATGACGGGGGGACACTATGCCCGGCTGGGGATGATTGGAGGAGCGATCGGGGGTGTGGCTAAGTATTGGGAAAGAATTGAGTATGTTTTTAGTTAGGATGTCAGTTGAACAACCGAACGTTGCTTTTGCAATGCGGTCATGTATAAATATTAAATTTTTACAAGTGATGAATTAAATTATTACTTATGGCATTTATATTTGTGCACATTAAGTTTTATTATTAATTACGTCATAGAATATTCTGTCCCCGAGATTTGCATTTTATTGGTAAAAGACGATGTATAAGTAAAACGTTCTAAGTAATGTTGCTAATATTAGGTAATTCGGACTCGCGATTTACTTCCAAGAGTTTCTATCGACGAACCTTCATTTTCTCGTTTTTTACGATCGAATTTACGAGGTTTTTCTCGAGAAAGGTAAAAGAATGCTCATGCTACTCGGATGATTGAGAAAGTTTTAAATTTTTACAACTTAACGTCCATGGCGATTTCTAGTGAACCGTCCGGAAAATATAGCAAAGAATTTTTATCGGGAAAAAACTAGTACGTGAGGTTGAAAGATTTCATTCTGATAAAACTCTAACGATTGAAAATCACGTTTATGATGCTAATAAAAAGTATTTTTATGACTTATTGATGCTTTACCAAGAGTGATTTTGGCAGCTTTAAATAACAAATTCAAGTGTATTTTGGTTAATATTTTATAAGACAAGATCTGGCATACCGGAAGTGCTTCAATCACATTAATTTTATTAGTTGTAAATAACTTAATTTGTTATTATTAAAATATTATTTTTATTTATAAATATTAATTTCACTATAAACCAAGAAATTTTCGTTAAAGACACCTACTGCTACTAAAATTCTTATCGTTGAACAAACGTCTATCGTGCTATTCTACAAATTGTGTTAATTTCGAGGTCTACTGCTTTAAACAATCCTTCTTTAGCTACTACATCTCTTTGATCCATTTAGTACAGTTTTAATCCTTATTCCCTTTCAAAGACAAAGTAAAGAAAGCATCGATTTTGTGTTAAATCGAACAAATAATGTATTAACTGTGTTTCTGAAACTTAATACTCTTCCTAGTAAAGAGAGATATTAATCGAAGTCATAGTAAATTTCTAATATCCATACAATGTACGTGTCGTGCGCAATATATGGAAGGCTCGGTGCAAAAGGGAGCTAAGACCAATTTCGCGTGTTCTGGTGAAAATGGACTTCTGATGTTAACTGTTAATTTATTCAAAATATTAAATTTAATTTTACTTGCACCCATAAAGTAACCATTAGTGCCTTATGATATATTATAACATATAATCCTATTATAAAGGTTTTACTGTTTATTCTTTTCATGTTGTTCTTATGGTCAATTATAAGTTATTTATAGCAAATTATTATTAATTTTTGCGTTTTTAAGTTAATGTAAATTTAATGAACATGTAAAATGTATATTTAATATAAATTAATACCCTTTCAGAATTTATTATCAAATTCAGACACTACAAAAAACTCGAAAAATATTTCTTACCTAAATATTGTGGAATAGGGTTTCTGTAATATCACTATTTTACAAAAATTGTATATATGATTCTTTCAGTCAAGCTTTTCCAACTCATTATTTAAAAAAAATTATTTTAATATTCGTTTACATTGAAAGAATTACGAAATGATAATTTTTGGTTGTTGACAGAAAGTACATCTCGCCATTGCTTTAAATTCTTATTATTTCTCCGCCATAAAAGCAATAAGCAGAAAAAGCTCTCTCGCAAACAACAAAAACAACATAAATATCTCGGCTTTTCCTTTATTCTGCAGCAGATTGAGCGCGTATATACACCTCCATAACGCGCAAATAAGCCAACATCGTAACAATGACACCGGCTCTTACAATGTAATGCTGCCGTTTCCACAGATCGCACAGCACTGGCATCAATTGCGACTCGACGAGAGGTGCTAATGGTGTATACTAGGTTGAGCACGATGAGGTCATAGCTGTAACAGAATAGACCGATTGTCTCGTATGTTTTCCTTGATCTCTACAAGGAAAAAGACAAAAACATTTCGTAGCTATATATCTGTATGATTGGAAGAGTGCAGCTATATTCTTTGGGTGTTTTATGTATTTTTTATGTTTATGAATAATAGGCTAGTATAGGTAAAAGAAATCAATAGCCTACGTTATGAGAAGGTATTATTACGGATGCTTTGATTACTGAACATGTTTGTAAAACTAAGCATATTCAAATTTTCACAATACTTCATTCACAATACTTCATTCACAGAAGAAATCGGAAAATTACGTTCATGCATTGAATAATAATAGTTGCAAGAAATTTGTATTTATAACAACGTTTTTTCATTTTTTTTTCTAAAGAAAGAAATTCTTACGTAACTCAAAATCATAATCATAGAATAATCCGAAAATGACGCTCGCTGCAAATCCGCAGTAACACCCCCGCCTCTAGCCCGACACGAAGCGATTATCGCTCGGACGATTGGCCAAGACACTGGGCACGCGCTAACTAGGTCAGTAGACAGATAGACTCTATATACGACGCATTAGCCAGACCGTATATACACACACACCGCCACGACCTTGAGCCAGTAAAATCGAACTTATTGAAACTTATGTTTCTGCCCGCGTGCCACCCCCGATGTCCATTCTTTGCGCGTTCGTCATTTTAAAGATCAAATTTTCATTTACAGCGCGCTGGCGCGACGCTTACGAGCTTTTCATGAGCGCTCAATTTTTCTTTCTTTTTTTTTTCATGTCCCTTTTTACGACTATGTGCGTTGAATTCGTTATGGGCAGGCGAGCGCAGTTACGAGCGAGCTAGAGCCGTGCTGCGGGAGCATTTGTGTTTGCTTTTGATTCATACGTGGAAATTCATTTTTCTTGTTAATTGCGCCGCGCTGGATCTGTAAATTGAATTTGATTTTTTTTATTGCGCTTTACGTTCGACTGGCCTTTTTTAATTATTTACTTGCTGGATTCGATTGTCTATACTGAGAATTAATAAAAGATGTTTTTAGAAGCGGCTGTGTAGGGCACGTTTTATTGAAGTAATAAAACTGTTAATATCTTTTTTATGAAGAAAATCTTCGATTTAGCTAAAAAATCAATTTTAAGACACTTTTCAAATGTAATCACAGTATTATTCAAATGAAATTAATCTAGCTTCTATTCAGTATAATTGGCCCTGCAGTATAATTAATCTATGTACCTCACCACAGCTCTAATTAAATCAATAACGAAACCGACTACGCACTACAACACCAACTAGAAAACCATGACGATAAAGCAACATCGGAAACTGTATCAAGCGCCGCGAGAGCCAGTCGAAAATAAAAGAAAAAGCTCCAATTGTCGCAATTCGAAGCAGGAATTTTCGCGCTTCCTCGCGTCGCCCCCAGCAATCTCATACGTCAGAATGATCCTCCTCCCCCTACCCTTTCCCCAACCCACCTAGTTTTCCTTTCTTTTTTTTTATCTCCCTGGCACGAGGAGCTTGCATATAGGAGCTGGCACTGCAGCTCATTAGCATAGCTTTTCGCGGCTCTCTCTCCCGCTCTTCGTTCTCTTTTCCACCTGCGTGACAATTAAGCAGAGCGAGCTTTGTTACAAGTGTCAGCAGTATAGCGGCGAGCATAGTTGGCTGGATTCCTATATAGTCGGGCAGAGCACATAGGGGCGCGAGAGATGAGCCACCGAGTGGGAAACCGCGAATGTGAGCTTTCGGCGCTGTGCAATGTGTCGTGTGTGTGTGTGTGTCGGTTCTGTGGTGGGACAAACTAATGGACTGGGTGTATAGGGGGTGGGAAAGGTGAGGAAGCGAAGGCGCTGAGAGAGAAATATGGAATGGCGGTGGAAATAAGAATGATGGATAAATTGATGTGATAGAAGATAGCCGGCGGGTGGAGAGTGAAAAGAAAAAACAAGCTGGTTAAGAGTAGCGAGGAGATGAGGTAAACAGAGCGCACGAGGAAAACAAAGGGAAATTTATGAATGGATGTAATAAGCGGAAGGAGGAATAATATATCGGTGCGATGTGGATGATAAAAAAACAGATAGAGGGAGCGAAAGCGAGTTGATGGGGAATGAGGGAGTATTATGATAGGATGCAGGTGCGTGGAAGGACTTTACGTACGTTGCCAATGCCTGCTGCGTTTTTGAAGCACAATTTTAAAGAATGTATAGTATTTCTTTTTTAAATCTGTTACTATGAGATTATTGTTACTGTATTATTACCATTAATTGTTATCAATATTATTATTATTATTATTATTATTATTATTATGTAATAAAACAATTTTATTAAAATTGTTGTTAAACGAAAACGTTGAAAATTTGCATGAAATTCTTTTAATTTGTGTCTTTGACAGTTTATAATAGATTTTCTTTCTAAACTTTTTGAATTTTTGTATTACATCAAAAATTAAAAATGATGCAATTTTACAAAAATCTGGGGGATGTTATCGTGCTGTAGTTGCACCTGTCAAGTCTACAAAACTGTAACGTGACAAGGAAACTTCAAACAGCTATAACTTTTTTAACTTTCATTCTTCCTGAAATATTCAACAGATTCAAAAGACGACTTCGAATCTCTATCCGTTTCCAGACAAAAGAAAATTTTCATTCAAATTCCTTAAAAATTTTGAATAAATTTTTTTTCAAAAATTCGTATAAATCAAATTTCTAAATATAATCAAGTTTATTTTAGAGTTATTATATTATATTTTTTTATTTACTACACTGATACAGTATGCGAGAGAATTTTAAACACATAAAAAACAAATATTTTGCAGTATATGACTGAAACAGTACCTGCTTCAAAACTGAAATATTTATTCCATCGTTAAAACCAGAATCACTCTAAATCGAAAAAAAAAACAGAGCCGAATACAAAGCGATACATATAGATAAATATTATTCCCGTCACGAATAATTACACACATTATCCAGAGGGTCCGGCTAAAACAAGGTCGAAAGAAAAAACGAACATCATACGAGGAAAACACGTCGACGAGCTTGCATACACCCATGAAAACTACGCACACATCCCCTACTCCGAGCAACATCGTGCGGGCGCGCAAAAGGGGAAAAGAAATAAAGGGAAAACGAAAGAAAAAAGGGGAAAACAGAGCCGAGCTTACAACGCTTATATTCCCGACGAAAGCCGAAAGCTGCAGTGCAAAACCTCGTCAGCTTTTTCGAGGCTCCCTCCGGCTGCAAGCTCGCCCCTATCTCTTTCTATACATGTATATCGCTGATCGAGCCACTCTATATATGTATAGGCAGGCACGAAACGGTTAGCGATGCTTGACGCGCCAAGGTATACCAAGTGTGTATGCGTGGCTGGGCGGAGCCGCCTGTCCCCCAATCTATTACGCCGAAGTTAATTAAATCCAGCGATGCGCGACCGAAGATTCGAGCTATGCGGAATTCGAGAGCTTCGACGCACGCGCTGGTCTGTCCTCTGTACTGGTTCTGTGTAGGCAACGGCGCATATTCGCTGTCATTAATGTTATTATTGCTTCTGTTATTTTGGATGATATGCGGGTTATGTTCGTTGTTGGACAAATTGCTGAATTGATACTGCGGGCTAAGTAGGCTGGAGTTTCGTTGTTTCGGCGATTGGATCGCTGATTAAAAGAGCTCTAGAGATTGGGTTGAGATATTTGGGGGTGTATCGGTCGATGTGTCGGTCATTACTGGCTGTCTTTTGATGCGTTTTGGATTAGATTGTTTCTAATGGAATGGAAATATTTGGGTTGTTGGTGAGTTTTTTAATTGTTTATTGTGTATTTATTGTTGTATTATTTATATTAAATCAAATAACGCATAATGTCAATTACATATACCTAGAATTAACAATTTTTTAAGTTTATATTTGAGTAGAGATAGTTTTAACTTTGTCGGATAATGATCCCACTTTGGTACTGTTCCATACATTGTTTGTCTTTTGAATTGTCATCTCATCGATTGTCTGTTAATTACTTAATTAGAGCGAGCATCGATAAAATAATAAAGAGAGACTATTTCCATCGAAAGAAGCAATAAAGTTCTGCAAATAATTCATAAATTTTATTGCAAATTTAAACATAATTCAAGTTGATAAAAATCTTGTTTATTGAATTCTAATTAAACCATGTTTACTTTTTTTATTGTAAATACTAGAATAAGAATTTTCTTTTTTGTAAATATTTAAGAAGATGTGCAAATCTGTAGTCTGTTTTTCTATAAACCAAAGTTTATTTCAAATCAGCCAACTTATACAAGAAAGTAATGGAATACCAATATTTTTTGTTATCAATTATAATTTATTTAATCTAGATTTTAAGCAATTCTACTGTATATCACAGACTATTAATTATTATTATTATTACGTTTAGAGAATGGAAATAATAGAAAAATGTAATTTTAAACAGGATTTGTATTGGATTATTAATAATAATTAAACTTTAAAGTTACTAAAATAAGACAACATTTGAATTTATAAATAGCAGAAAGACGTACACCTATAATTAGACAATTTGCGTCATTCATAATTGCCCTACAAAAACCAGCACGTATTTGAAGCTCATAATTTGCCATTATCTGGATTGTACTCGTTATCTTCTTTCATTCAGTTTTTTTATGTTTCTCCAGAACCGTGTAGATTAAAATCAAAATTTATTGTCTCCTTTTTCGTACTGTATTCTCGTGAAACATGAAAACATCTATAAATGATTGATAACCTACTCCGCGTGATTATCAACCGGTTCTAACGAGCATTTCAAAATTATAAATTCAGTGCACTCTTAAAAAAAAACAGTACTTATCGAAGCCCAAATCAGCAATCGCCGAAAGGCAACTACAACCCACTCAGAATTCCCGTCGCATTTTCGTCCGTTAAAACAAGTGTCGGCGCTGCTCGCAAGATTGATATTCCCGGGGCGAAATTTAATGCTCTTCTTGCAAGCCGTTAAAACGCCAGCGAAGATGTCACGGAATAATCGTAAAGTTGAAACAACCGAGCCATTAGACAGACACTCTCTACAACATTCACTTCCCAACGGTGTAAGCGCACACCTACACACCCACCCCCATACACTTCCACCCCCGCGCACACAGCCACACACGTGATGCGATCGATCGGCAGGTGGACAGCGAGCGAAGCGCGCGTATATACGACAGACTTAAATCATCCCGTTCGCGCGCATCCCACATGCACAGAGAGAGAGAGAGAGAGAGAGAGCGCTCGGGGGGACATTTTAGTTGGCCGGCTAATCTGGCCGTAGCATCGGCCTACTTGCCAATCACGCCCTTCGTTCTGCCTGCGTCGAACGCGCGCACGTGCGCGCAAGCTACCCTCGCGCTCTTTCGTTATATATAACCGCGCGCCACGTGACAAGCGCCGAGGCTGTCTCTCTCTCCGCGTGCTTTTACCGATTTCCAAGCGAGGGGACGTAGTACACGGCTGGTGTATATAATACTTATAGAGCGCATAGTGAGACAACAGGCGAGCGCGTGCCTACGCTGCTGTATTGATATCGCTCGGGGACCTTGGACACGAGCCATTCGCTAAAGTAGGATTCCGGAATCATGGAGGGATTTGCTGATATTGCCGGACCGCCTCGATCGCGTCTGATTTTAGCTTCCCTTGTCGCGTGAGAATTTTTGACGTCACGGGGATAAGGGTGCTGTTATGGATTGTTTGTTTGTCGGTTTCGCGGTGGGTAGTTGGGTTATTGGCTGTGTGAAATTCGGTGATATATTTTATCGTTATGGAAGGGTTTGTCTGGAAAGCGGATGTCGTGATGTGCGGCCAAGAGGGTATTAGGGTCGCTAAGGACGCGTTTATTCTGGCTTTGATGGCTGCTTGTTTTTGTTGTTATTGACAACGCGAAGCTTTTCAGTATTGTGGTTGTAAGTAATCTACGACAAATCATTTTCTCAATGCGTCTTCGTTTAGCGTATCCTAATGTGCTTCGATTTACGATAAAAATTCATTTTTATCATGATTCTCTTCCACAGTAAATCAGGCTTTAATAGAATTTTGGTATTTGTTGTAATAGAAATGGAGCTTGAAAACGGAAGGAACAAGAGCTTCAGTTTGTTCTTATTAAAACACTTAGTACCAGAGAAAAAGCAGAAATTAATAAAGGAAGGGTCAGCTTGTCAATTGCCAGCTTGAATAGATGAAATTTTGACGAACTTCTGAAGATAGGGCTCATTTTCATCCGAAATCTCTGTCTTTTAAGTCGGTTCAACTTTATGGGTTCTCTCTGCTTGATAGCTTTCACTATCTAGTGAAAATTCGCTCGAATAAGCGACTAAACTAACGTAAAAATAAAAACGTTTTTATTCTATGTGTACGTAATTAAGCCTTCTTAAGAGACATTTTCTAACGGAAAGCTTTATATTAATCAAATTAATTAACACAAATTTTTAACGTACATGTCGATATTTTATGAATTTGTATTTTTTTTATGTAGTCCGGAAATGTATGTACCTATTCACACTCCGAAACAAACTTGAGTGAGGTATCTTTAGAATTTGAAGATATAGAAGTTAGCGTCTATAATTATTAATAAGTATGTATATGATACATTAAATTATTTTATTATATGATTTATCTAGAGTTCTTCGCATACGAATGAGCATGCACATGTGGGCAAAAGAAAAAGTAGAAACATATATAGTACGGCGTATACTAAATACTTATAAACTTTATCGGTCAAATTTCCTGAGCTCGTCTCTACTTCGACATACAAATTCAATCAGCTTGGTTTTACAAACTTTTAAGATTATAAAAAAAATTCCTCGTATTCAATTTGTTATATATTATAAGCGTGGTAAATTTAATTCAATGTGTCTTTCTTAATTATTTTATAAGTACCTACATTACGCTGTTTTGTTTTTATTATTGTTGTATAATTAAAAATTAAAATCAGAATTTAAATAAGCAATGTTCTGTTTTATTTGTTCGATTATTCTAAAATTATTAACATATTTATCAAAATAAATAAATAAATAATTAAAGAATATGTAATTTTCAAGTAGAGAGATCAGTGCAAAATAAATAAAAACAGTAATAAAAATAGTAAAACACTTGTTTACTTAGGCAAGGAATGTTAATACCATGCCCACCGAGAATGTAATATTACATACCATCCGGCTGAAACAACATATCTGAAATTTTTAATTCCGCATGAAGTACATACCTACAGAACAAAATAAATAATTTGAACTATTTGTTTACATTTAACAACTTTTACGAAACAAAAATGACCGTATATTCAGACATCACGCTACCCACGCACGACGCAATGAACAAATAACATCCGCTATACGAAACATGCGGGCTTAGCAAAATTTTGAAAATAAGTGACGGACATTAACACGGCCATGTCGGCTGACAATGTGAATGATGGAACCGCGAGAAGGTAAATCTAGCAGGAGGGGGGGGGATGTTTGAGGCTTCTCGTAAAATCGATCGAGCGCCGATCGAACGAAGGACGACACGAGTGAGCCACTGATCAAACCCGCGCCCGCCCGCTCGCACACCTCCAAAATCAGATTGACATGGAAAATTAGCGACGTCCCACGGATGTACGACAAAGTAAAGCTCGCGTGACAAATCCACTCTAAGTTCAGCATTTACTTGAAACTTTCCCTGCTAATTCCTTACTTTCATTAAGCGTTGCGCGTGTGATACTTACTCAATTAGTTATCTCGATTGAAATTTAGTTTAAAATAGTTGCATAACATTTTAAGGTTGATGTATTTTTAATTTTTTTTTCTAGTTTTGTAAATCAATAAAGAAAAATACGTGAAATTGTACATATACTTTTTACGCTCAATTAAAGTTTTATAAAATATAAAACAATTATTTGATAAATTTAAATGGAGTAAGCAAACAAAATATCGAATAATGCATATTTCCTAATACGGAATGCACCCCTTAAATATTTATAACACTTGTATGCAATTGCAAATTCATAAAGTAATTTGTAAATAAAAAATCTTTAAATTGACTTTGTTATAAACACAGTTCGTTTCAATACTTGCCAAAGCCAATAAATTTTTATCGGAAGAACGTTTTCAAAATTTTCCTCGACAAACCAGTCAATTACATTAGACGCCAGTATTTTAACGTCAATAAATCTCGTGATCGGATTTCTTAAAGATCCGACTTTTTTCATCCTCTTTTTCAGTATTTAATTTTCTCCCCCTCCCCCCAGCCTCACGGCTCTTAGAAGGAAAATTTGCAGAGGTGGATCTCTCGCGGCGGCACATCGCGTCTTTCCTGGGATCTTAAGCATGAGGTTAGAATTGAATCAGGCTGGGAGAGAGGCAAGACGTAATTAGATCCCAGGGGGACGCTGGGAGGAACGAACGCGAGAAACGACGCCGGACGACGCCGCAGCGACACTTCGAGCGAGACGTCGGTTTTATTCTTCCGAAATTGTGAAAATCGCATTACCTCCAATACTTTTAGACTGGCTGCGCTCTCGTTTCTCCGGCTTTACGATATTTAACGCGATTATTTTCAGAGAAATTTGATTTATCAATCAATCAGCTGTGATTAAAGAAAATCATCATGGTTTGACTTGTAGTTTATTTCACCAGAAAGAAGCTTTATATTTTTTTAAGCTTTTCAAATTTAATTGAGTTTGGTTAAATAAAATTTTTAATATTTTTCAGACTTCTCTGAAATTTTGAATTAAATCGATGTTTACCTTCTATATGAGCATATACGTTAGATATAATGAATAAAAAATGAAATATATTAAGTTGGATTATAAATTAATCACGAATGAATTATTATACGAAGTATCGTATTAAAGTTTGTTTCTTATTCATTACTCTCTAGTTAAAACTTAAATTACGCTATAAACCATCAGAAATGTTTCTTTAAAATTTTCAAATAATTTGTGTTTTAACTTCTGTTTTACGAAAATTTGTTGGAGCACATTTATCTTCCTAACTCTACAAAAATAAAATCGTACAAATAAATGATAAAACCAAAGACCCTCGTATAACAAAGTAATAAAAATAAATTTTGACTCTATATAAAAAAACCAACGCTCGAACCCTCGCAATATCCTCAAACCCATATAATTCCACACATAAAATGAAAATCACCATTCCACCTCGCCCAACCGCTCCGACAAATTTACCTAAAACCCCTTCCGCAAACGTGCGCATCCCCAGTCATACAAAAGCTCTCCTAATTAAACTGTAGAAATCATCACATATACATATACGTGAGCACATTTAATTGAATAAAAGCCAGCATTTCTCGGCATCTGGCAGCGTCGAGCTATCAAACATACAGGACGCTCGCATCAGCTAGCCGGACGAAGCATGCCCTTAATACCCTCGGCGATTCTAAAGCTCAGTTCCAGCGCTCGGTCTTATCAAATTGAATTTTCCCTTCGTTAGCCATTCATCATATATATATACGCGATCGCACCTATACTAATTGTCCCGGCGTTAGCCGAAATTAATTAATTTTACTGCATCCACACAGGAGATTCGCTCGCCTCCCAGAAATTAGGCTCGAGCTCAATTATTCAAGCCAGAAGCTATATACGTGCCCGACACGCGGCTCCGCATGTGTACACGGCTAATCTTCACGGTTAGCCGCACGCGCGCGTTGTCCGTTGCGCCTCGGGATAGCGCATTGCAAACAGCATTTTAATACCCCTGTTTTCCTGCCGTTTTTGTTTTGACAGCCGCGGCGAGGAAAAGAGCCTCGTTAATTTTCTTTGCGCATGCGCGCGGAGTTTCCTTGCTTTTTCGGACGCCGCCATGGATTAGATTACCGTTTTTCACGCGCTCGCCCGTTGCGCGCGCAGAGAAAAATCTAGCTCTTTTTGAAAGGATCTTTCAGTGCGAGTTTGTTTATTCAGTATGTAGCATTTCTTTTTCGCTGCGAGGCTATGGAGCAGT
>JAPYZA010006486.1:0-11042 GCA_030522685.1 Eupelmus azureus
AATTTTCGCGAATTCTTCTAGAGTTTTATTTTGAAAATGTGTACCTTGATCGGTTACTATGGCTGCTGGTGTTCCGAATATGCAAATAACTTTTTCGGCCAATGCGCGTGCTACCTCACTTGCGTTGGCATATTTTTTTGGTGTGAGAACTGTGTATTTTGTGTTCATATCCTGTACTGATAAAATGTATTTGTTTCCTTTTTTAGAAGTTTCGAGTGGGCCGTAAAAATCTAATGCTAATTGTGAAAAGGGCGTTGAAGGTGTGTTACTTATTAACATTG
The DNA here is from genome assembly GCA_030522685.1 of Eupelmus azureus. NCBI lineage: Eukaryota > Metazoa > Arthropoda > Insecta > Hymenoptera > Eupelmidae > Eupelmus > Eupelmus azureus. The sequence continues at coordinate 282 of JAPYZA010006486.1, forward strand.
GTAGTTCCGTTTTTATTCTAATTAATTTATTGCTAATGCATTTCGCACAGCGGGCCACAGATTGTTTCATGTCTGCGCGTATATTTCTCCAGTAGAAGTCACTGGCAATTTTGCTGTAAGTTTTACTTACGCCGCGGTATCCGCCTAAAGTTGCCTCGTGGGATTCTTTCAGTAATTTGTAGCCTTCTGTAACCGGGGGTACTGGTGAGTTATTTTTGCAAAGAAAAGCAACTATTGGTATGTTTGCAAAAATACTGTCAAAAGCTTCCACAAATTTTGACCATTCTGTTAGAGTTAGTATGCCGAGATCCGGGATAACAGCTACCGTCTTGATCTCTTCTTTACTCAAAACTCTTCGTAGAGTGCGTAAGTATTTTTTAATGTCTGCTAACAGCGATTTCTCGTCGAAATGAGATTTAATGTATACTCTTATCATTTTGAAGCCTTTACATTCTGTTATATTAATTTCAACTTCCTCAAATTTTCCTTCGGTCAGTTCTTTTTCGTTTAAATATCCGCGCTCTATTAGGGATTCTTGTATCTCGGTTGAGAGGAAGTTATCTGCTGAGACTAAATAAATCAGATTTTCTTTCTTTCGGGGATGGCCTACGGAGGCTTTTCGCAACGGGGTCTTGCTTTCACTGTTACGTAGCGATTTAATTTATCCGATTCGGGAGCTTCGGATACAGCTGCCACTGCTCTTGTGGCGTTGACCTCGTCTTCGCTGTTATCAGGAATTAATCATTATGGAGGTGTCATCGCCGCGACTCTAGCTGTCTGCTGCATGCTGCATGTGCTTCTTATTTCCGTATTTTCAGCTTCAATGTTTGAGCTTCTACTTTTATTATAATTTTCGGCCTGATTAAGGTCCGGCATATTGATGGATAAATTTTCCGTTGCATTTACCCTATGTGAATTTTCTTCCTCGCCTGTTGCTAAGCTCGGTTCAATATTTGATTGGTTTCCGAGTTTTGATTTTTGCTCTGACTTGCTACTTTGCACGATCGGACGGACTCTTTTCTTTGCGTATCTTGTTCTGCCAAATATTGCGATAAAATTTTCGGCTTTGCTGGATAGAATGTGACAATAAATGACCTTATTATTTTTTAATTATATACACATACAGATATTGGTATTAAATTATTGGGCAAAAATATATGCACAATCTACCAAACCGTACTGCGTTTCCGAACTTAAGATTCGTCTCGTTTCGCTGGACTCGCCACATGAGTACAACGCTGTTGTTGTGAGCAAACGTCTTCTTAACTGTATTGCTGAAGTTTTTAAATTCATGATTTTGATTAATGAAGAAAATAAGTAATTGCCCGGCCGAAAGCTGGGATTATTGTCAGATCGTATAAGCGTTGCGTGCGGCTCGGCGCAATTTTTCTTCCTGACGTAGGTTTGTGCTTATACGTTTCCCGAACTAGCCGATGAGTTCTCTTCGAAGGATTGGCGTCTGCGTTCGTCTTGTCTGGCTATGCCAGCATAGTCTTCGAGTGGCCCTTTGTATTCGTTTTCGCTGCTTATCGCATTTCGTCTTCTGGTGAAGCTAGCTGAGGTGGCTTTGGGTTAGTGTGTCCCGATCGGGGCAGAGTTACGTCTGGGCTTTTCGGTCTTGACAAATTTTTCTCGCGGTGTCGGTTTACTTTGCCTCGTGTTAGGCGTAGCGGACGGTGTAATTTTTCCGTTATATGATCGGGAGTTTCTGTTGGAGCTCGCTGCGTCAACTTGAGTTGTGCTGGAGCTATTACTTTTGGAATTCGCATGTGACACGTGCGCGCTTGCGACAGACCTGCAGCTATCTTTAGCCGCGTGGGATTCAGCTTCGTGAAAGTTAATCTGAATTCCTTGCCTACGCGCGTGTTGCTTTTCTCTGACATTTACTAAGAAGTTTTTGTTTAATTTTTCGCTTAGTCCGGGCGACGTATCGTCTATCTTTGACTTGAGCGGTGCTGACGACGATTCGCGAGCTGTTTCTTTCTCACGAGTAGACTCTGCGGTGTGTATTTCAAGCTGTCCGTTTTGGCTTATCTATTTTAAAGGTGACTGAGGTTTTGTTGACTTTGTTGTTAATTTATTTTTTGCGATGAAACTGAATTATTTTATACTTTCCGGTGTGATCATCTTTTTTCTCACCGATAGCGTGTTCTCGTTATTATCGCTCGAGCTGCTTGGATCATAAGTTTTTTGAGAATTTGCGTCTTGTTCTCATCTTGAGCGCATCATTTTGCTTTTAGCAGGGTCTAGGTATCGATAGTGAGGACGTAGTTCTTTTGGAATTTGCGCATCGCTCGAAAATTCGGAAATCTTTGAATTTACGGATTCTGGCTCGGACTCGGAGTTGTTTTGTAATTGTTCCCTAAATTTTATGAATTCAGCGAGAATATTTCTATGCAACGACGTTCACTCTTACCTAATGAGAAACGATTATTACTTAATTTTTTCAAAGATACATTAGCCAATATTGATTCAAGCTATATTGTATCGCGATAGTCAAATTTATACGTTGTTTTGCTATTTTCGATGGCGGTTAGCCAGTGTGCTGCTTTTTGCGGTGTTCCGAAGCGCTTGAGCTTGACTCGACTACTTTTCTTTTCCTATCCTTATCTATCCCTTTTTTCTTTACCGCGCGCGTACGGAAAATTCTTCCCGGCAGCGCGTTCGCTTCCTTGTCCGGATCTTTCTGATTCTGCTTTTCGGCTAGCAAGTACAATTCTTTACGAGGTAACTCCGGGTTTCCGTCGTTCGGCTCGAGTACTGGGTTGCGCGAGAGCGCGTCCGCATATGCGTTTTTGTTTCCCGGTCGATAAATAATGTCAAAATCGTACCCGTAGCCGGTTAAAGCGTAGGTTGGGTTTTTTTGTTGTACAAAAATGCTTGGGGGCCTCGTGTTCTGTTACTATTTTGAATTTTCTTCCGTATAAATAATATCTGAATTGTTCTTTTGCAAACACGATTGCTAACAATTCTTTATCGTCTGTGGGATAGCGAAGCTCACTGCCTTTGAGACAGCGGGAAGCGTATGCGCAAAGTAAGTCTTTTTCTAGTTCGCCCTAGCTTACAACTACTCCGAGGGCCCAATCGTTTGCGTCGGTTACTACAATAAACTCTTGCGATAAGTCTGGTGCTTTTAGAATTGGTTCTTTGCACATCGCGTTTTTTAGAGTATCGAAAGCTTCTTGCTCGGTATCTCCCCAACTAAATTTTGTCCCTTTTTTCAGTAATTTGAATAGTTGATAAGCTATTTTTGAAAAATTTTCAATAAAGCGTCTATAATAACTGAAGAGGCCAAGAGCCTGTTTGACTTTTTTTGTGTCCGTTAGAACGGGATATTCGACCATTGCTTTAACTTTGTTGGGATGAGTTTTTATGTAGCCACCACCTACTATGTGCCCTAAAACTTGCGCTTCTTTTTTGAGAAACTGACACTTTCGCGGTTTTACGGTCATGTTAGCTAAAAGTAATCTATTTAAAACGCGCCTCAATTGTACCCAGTGCTGATCTAATGTTTCGCTAAAAACCATTAGTTCATCGATGTATATTTCTACCTCGTTACCTTAAAGGCCTGCCATTGCCAATGACATTGCTTTAGTAAAGGTTATTGTTGCCTCTTTCAAGCCCATTGCCATGCGGCTATACTGCAATAATTGGTTGCCGTGCTCCCCGTCCGGCGCGAGAAACGCGGTCAAATGAGCCGACTCTAGATGCATTTCTATTTGGTAATAGCCGGATTTTAAGTCCATGACTGTGATATAGTTTGCCGAAGCAAGGTGTTCGAGTATGTCGCTCGTGAAAGGGAGTGGATGGCAGCTACCTTCAGTCTCTTCATTTAAAGAGCGATAGTCTGTAACTAGCCGAAATTTTTTGTTGTCGTTTGCATCGGGTTTTTTCGGCACTATCCATATGGACGAAGAATAGTTTGAGTTTGATTCTACAACAATATTTTGTTCACGTAATTTTTGTAACTCGCGAACCATGTGCTCTCTAAGTGTCGGAGGAAATCTGAATCGGTAGTTACGAATTACTTTATCTGACTTCAAAGTTATTTTATGTTGTATCAAGTGAGTTCTCCTTCGAGTCCGATTACTCCTGCATACTCGTCGATTATTTCTTTGATGTGAAGACCTTCTTCTTCGTTGCATCCCTCTAAGTCTGTTAATTTCACGATTTGCTCGACGTGTTCGCACCTTGCCGCGTCATTTGCGCGTAATTTTTCGTTGAGGTTTCTGACCTCATTATATTTTTCTTCTGTTTTTTCTGCTTCATATAAACGTCTGATAATTCCGGTAAGATTTGGATATTTTTCTTCAGTGCCGTCCCCGTCGGCTTGATAGATGTGGTTGTCCGCGACTGATTCACATTCCAGTAGTTCTACTGTTGGCGTATCAATCGTGACTTCCGTGTCCCCTATATTCATGCATTCGGCGTACACGCGCCCGTTTCTATTAGTCCCTAAGAAATTTCCGAATAATAGATTCGGATTGAGGTTCGACAGCGGAACCCATTCTATTTGCACGTTATTGCTAATGAGAGCGCTTATGATCATTTTGACTTTCGGCGGGATCGAGACTCTCTCGTCCGCTTCGAAGGAAATCATTCTATCCCCCAAGGTCAAAGTTTTACTGGCAGCGTCAACGCATCCGCAGTGCTTTTCAATTAAGTCCCATCCTATCATGTCTGCTTCGCTTATGGGAAATTCGTTGGGGACAACATGAACGTGGTAAGGTAGGCCTTGAAAAAGAATTGTGGCTTCTCCCAGAGTATACGATATACCTCGGGTTATGACTTTTATCTCCATGATTTTTTTTTGTCTCCTGGGTAAGCTGGGGCTAATTTGTTTCATTTTACTAATGAAACGTCCGTGCCTGAGACAGCGTAAAATCTGCCGCAGCCGTCTTTGAGTTGGGTGCAAGAAATATAGACAACTGGCGGCTATCTGCTAGTGAATAAAAATTTTATTGATGCTGTTCCGGCGGAATAATTTTTAAGTAACGCTTCTTTCTCTAGCTTGTCGCGTCCATCGCTTGGGGATTGTGACGAACGCGAATCTAGATTTTTTGTTCGTTTTGCTGATTTCCGATGAATCTGTTTTCTCGATTTTCGCCGAATGAATTATTTTTATCGGGTCGATTCCCGCCTGAATTGCTTCGATAATTATTTTGGTAATTTTTCCCTCGATAATTACCTCGATTACTATTTTTATAGCCACCGTTATTATAGCTATTCGTATTTTGTCCGTTATTATTCTGCTTATAATTGTTGTGTAAATTGCGCGGATTACCGTCGTCATTTCTCACGTAGGGATTTGATATTACCCTTTTTGATGCGTGCACTACATGGGTAAAGCAATTGTTGATACTGTGCCCTGATCTTTCGCAATATGAGCAGAATTCTGGTTTTGAGTTCTTTGGCCGCAAGTCTTGTCCGGGTTACAATTGCGTGTGTTTTGACTTTGATGTATTTTCTTGCTCTGTTTGCTGAGCTATTGCTCTCCGCACCCGAGGCGGTTCCAGCAGGGCGTAGAGAGTTCGGTTAATGATTAAGTTACTGAGTTTTTCGCGACGTGCACTTTGTTTTCCTTCATATTCCAGCGCGATTCTGAACGATTCGTTAAGTGTACGCGGTCGCTTGTTCCGTACTTGATGGTCAATGGGCGGCAGTAATCCAAAGATGAAATAATTTAATGCGTCGTCATGTGCGCGGCTTTTCGTGAATTTTCTATCCTTTTTGGATAGATTCGACGCGGCGTCAAATATTGTTAGTAGGCGGTTATGTAACTTTTGCATTCACGTGCTGTAATCTTCTACAGACTCGCCTAGTTCTTTTTGGAGAACTTTCATTTCGGCCTGGACTCCGTCCGTAATTCCGATGTTGCCGTAATGTAACGCTAAATCTTTTAAAAATCTTTCTACAGACGGGTAAGCTGTTACTCATGCACTGTAACCTTCAGCCGCTTTGCTTGTCAGTTTGATTTACAAGTACATAAGGATATAATCGTAGCTGTGTCCGAATTTTTCGAGAATTAAGTAGACCGTGTCGCAAAATGCTTTTAATTCATCTGGCTCGCCACCAAATTTAGGTATCATATTGATTGCTTCGTGAAATGGTATTCTATGATTTAACTTTAATTTTTTCCCGCCAACGTCACCGTCGCTTTCTGATTCGGAATCGGAGCTAATGGGTTCGCTTGGGTCGCTTGGTTCACTGTAGTCGCTCGATTCGTCATCGGATTCACTACCTAACGACCATGGGTTATTGCGGCGTTTGCACTTGCTGCGGCTGCCCCTATCTCACGAATTTCCTCGTTTGTGAACTGTTTGGTGAGTGCTGTTTCCTTTTGGATTTCTTTTCCGACCCTTTGCCCGTTTTTCCGTTTAACATTCTCTGACTGGTGCAGTTTTTCTGCTTTTGCTCTCTTCTTCGCTGCTCGGGAAGCGATAGCTACGGTAAGGTTTTCCGGAATTGTTATGCGTCGGTCACGCGCTCTCACTGAATTTGTGCGATTTATTTTTGTGCGAAATTTTGCCGCTTTGTCGTGAGTCACGGCTTCTGTATCTGTGAGCCCGCCGCATATGAGTGCGTACCGCCTCGTCGTTCGAGATGTTGATTGAACGTTCAATCTAATATCCTGATTTTGACTACGATGGCAAGGATTTATTGGCCACGACCCTAGTGAATCGCGGCTTTGCCTGTGTACCACCTGATGTATATTTTCCGGCGGCGAGATTATTTCTCTGCGATTGCCTGTCTCGAAAGCCGTGTCCGTCGGTCTCTGTCTGCGATTGGCGCGATTTTTCCGAAAACATTTTATAATTTCAATTTCTTCTTCCGACAAGAACATTGTTTCATTAGATTCATTATTTATCGGTGCGAAGGAGCAATCTTCGTATTTGCGTGCCTGACTGTTTCGTGTATATATTTAATTTTTGAGCGGGTTGTTCTCCTCGGTGCTACTACTAGTTGCGAGCTTGCTTATGTAGAAGTAATTTTTTACGCCTGCCATGCATTTTTTATTAATGCTCAGCCTCTCGCGCGCGGCTAGTGGGATACTCATTCTATCGATCGCGTTTGTAGTTTTATGGGCCTCATTTAAGTTAAGTTTGCCTATTTTTTCGCTTAACTGTTCGAGTTCATATTGGCTCGCGGAAATGTTTGGTAGTGTGCACGAGTCCTTTTCGTTATCATTTAAAAGGCTGATGTTTTGCGATTCGATTTCGCTTAGTGGTTTCAGTGACTCGTATCGTTTTGGAGTTTGATCGACTTTCCTAGCCTCGAACCAGTTCTCGTGCATGCGTTTATTCGCTTCCGGTTCTTCTTTGGAAGTTATCGAGATATATTGATCTTTGCGACGCGATTCTATTGCTCTGCGCGTTCGCGGTAATATCTTTTGTTCGATTCTGATTATTTTTCGAGCACATTCTTTCTGCTTAGGGTCCCACTCCGGTTCGCTTAGTGATTCGCCCTGTATCTTTTTGTTACTAAATTTCTTTACTGTTCCCGTCATGATACTAAATAATCCGGGTGGGGCCATTAGCGATATGAGATACGACAAGCTATGTAGTTTTTCTAACGCGATTTAAAACAGAATTTAGATTTATCTCTTAGAAAGTATTCAAAAGAATGGCTTGAGTTCATGCGCGATTTATGTAAAAGAATATAGACGCGAGCCAAGTTAAAACTACAGAATAGACTTACAGTAAGATGACTCGGATGTATGCAGCGACGATGGAGACCCTCCATGGCTGTTCTCGAGTGGCTGCGACTGCGATGCAAGGCTGCAACTGCGTTGTATGACTGGGATGTCGCGCGCGCCAACGGCTGGTCCGTGCTGGCGGCTGGATGCGCGTGGTGGCTGGTTTCTGCTGGCCCCGATGGGCTTAGGTGGCTAAAGTTGGCTTGATGATCTTGTTGGTGTGAGTGATTTACAACGCACGCTGGCAGTTGCTGGTCGAGATTTAGGCCGCTCTTGCTGTGGCTTTATGTTGAGAGTATATGTTTTTTGTTTGAGATACCTGTGGTTGAAGCTTGGGGATGATTTCTCTTCTTTTTTCTTTGAGCGGCCTTGATATTTTTATTTTGAGCTCCTATGAAATTCGGAGCCTCGGCGACTTTTCCTCCTCTACTCCTAGATCTTGTTTAAAAAAATTTTTTTGTTTCTTTTTTGTGCGCTTGGTCGCTCAAATTCTTAAGAAATTACGACCGTCGAATCACGATCTTCTTCGAAGATGGATTCTTCCAGAAAATTATTCATTTTTCCTTTTTTTTTGTAAATTATTTTCTTTGCTGAGCTTCTACCTGTCTTTACTAAGTGCCCGAGCCACAAGGGATGCTACGTACAACGGGAAGGAGGTAGGGAGTCCACAGGCAGTTAATAGAGAGAAGCACCTTGGGTCTACGATCCCGTTATTGTAGTGAGAGGAGGAGCTCCTCGCTTCGCATGTGTCGCCGGTAATCTGCTAGCCCGCTGGCCCGTGGCGGTTCTCGTGCGCGAACCGCTTGGCACAGAGGTGCTGTATCAGTACCTTGGTCCGGGCAACACTCCGCAGCTGTAGTGCGATATGCCACACACACGGTGTGACACACTTGAAAAAACGGCTAGTTTCGAAGATAAAGAGGCATAATACATAAATTAAGCAAAATTATCATATAATATCAACAAAAAAAAAGTTAAATCGAGGAAGATAATTTTAAAATGTCGAAAAATAAGGTAAAAAGGTCGGAAAATAACGTAAAACCCTTTGAAAAATGGCTAGTTTCGGAGATAGACAGCGATAATTCATAAATCAAGCGAAAATATCGTAGAATATAAATAAAAGAATGTCGAATCGAGGAAAATATCGTAAGAATGTCAAAAAATAACGTTAAAAATTGTAAAAATAAGGTAAATCCCCTCAAAATAACGGCTAGTTTCAAAGATAAGGGGGAGTTCTGAATTCTTATACACGGCGGCGGCGACGAAATATCTTTATAATATACTAGGGGGCAGCGCCCGTCTGCGCGCTTCGCGCGACAACCTCCCCTCTTCGCAAGACCATCTGCTCTTAAAATAAAAACTTTTAATTTTTAACTTTTATATTTTATCAAAATAAACTATATTATGTAGAGGAATCGTTTATTATTAAAACTTTGAAACTTTAAAATATATCGTATCATATACACATAAAAATAATAATTATTAATAATATTGTTTTAACATCACATTGTGGTAGATACTTTAGTGCGGTTTAATTAGTGGTATCCACAAATTTTCTTTACTTAATGGCAAAACATAAATATTTTTACCGATTAAGCAAATTGTAAAATTTTATTATTACTAAAAACAATATATAGCAAAATTTCATTATGTACTAAATCGAAGAAATTTTCCTATCAATTTAATCACATAGAAACTACAAATCTTCTAAATAAATATACAAATCGATATTAAAATTTAAAAAAATATAGTTCTTTAAAGCTACAAGACCCTATATAATTTAAAATCCACATAAAACAAAAACAGATAGACGAAAGTTCAAATTTCCCACTTTAGAAAAACAGCTATATTCGGAAATAACAGAAGATATTCGATGAATAAGGCATGATCATGAAAATATCATAAAAACGACGTCGAATCGAGGAAAGTAATATAAAAATATCGCAAAATAACGCATAAAAGTGAAAAAACGCAATACCCACTGAAATAATGGCTATATTTGGTGATAGAGGGGATCCTTTGATAAATTACGCTTAAATATCGCAAAATATCAAGAAAATAATGTCAATTCAAGGAAAATAACGTTAAAATATAGAAAACTAACGTGAAACACCTTAAAATAACGGCTAGTGTCGAAGATAAAGAGGAATAATTAGTAAGTTAAGCAAAAATATTGCAAAATATCGAGAAGACAACGTCAAATCGAGGAACATAATGTTAAAATGTCGCAAAATAAGGTAAAACCCTGTGACGATACGCGAATTTAATAATTCAAATTTGAATTATTTTCAAATTCAAATTGCGCACGCGTTGTCGGCTCGATACGAGCGGGAGACGCGAGAGACGCCGCGACCTACAGTACAGTAGAAACGTTACCAGCTTTTTACCGGCGATATAAAAAAGCAAGAGAGACGCACGCCTTCATTCCGACTGCAGTACCAGAAGCAGCTGACGTCGGAGAGACACTGCAGCCAACTTGCACGCGACGTGTTTATTCGAGCGAGCGCACGTAGAAGGTAGGCCTGCAGGCTTTTTCATACACACCGGAGTACACGCGAACACGGGCCTGCGGCCTTTTACTCCAGAGCACTTTCGTGTATTTTTGCGTGATTCCTCTCCACTCCGAGTGGAGAGTAGAAGTGCATGCGAGGCACTTACCTGCATGTGTGAGTGAGTCACGAGCGTCCGCTGCAAATCGTTGCAGCGTGTAACCGTTTTCTTTCGCGCGGTGTCGCGAATGTGCGAGTGTGTGTGTGTGAGAGAGAGAGAGAGAGAGAGAAGAGTGCGGCGCGCGTGTGATAGTGCGCGCGACTTAAAGGGAGCGACGCGACGAAATACTAACCGCGCGGTTTCCTCGCGAGGGAGGTTTTCTCGCGAGCAAACTCTCGTGGCGTGGACGCGCCAAATATTGTAAATTTGCAATTGTGTATTACTTCTTGAGTTTTTAGAATATATTACTTTCGTTCCACTTTAACTCTCGTGTTCGTGTTTTATTGAGACTCGAATCCTGAATTTTCCTGACGCCGGATACCGCCGCCTCCGCGGGTACAGACGCCACTGTACAT
>JAPYZA010006487.1:0-11325 GCA_030522685.1 Eupelmus azureus
ACGGGGGCTTATTGGAACGAGGCGCGCTCTTGTTATTCTTATGTTTACTGGTGTAGTTTGGCTTGGCTTTTGAGGAAAGTAATATTGGGTTTAGAGTTGTTGTGAGTGTAGTTTTGATGTTCTTATTTGTGTGGCCGACTAAAGTTGTCGGTTTCTACTTAATTGTACAAGTAAGTCGGCTATTATATGAAGTTTATATTTTCAATTTTAAATCAGAGTGATATATTAGATGTCGACTTTCAAATATTGCAATAACTATCAAATAAGTGAAGTAATATTCAAAATGAAATGTGTATGATTGATTTATTTTAAATTAATCTCATTTTTAATAAGTACAATAACTAAGAAGAGACCGTTCGATTCTTCAGAGACCGTTCGATTCTTCATAGGCCAATAAGAGTTCAGAAGAGATTAAAAAACGTAAAATAAAACTTTTAGATATCTGAGATTAAAGCACGACCTATTTTCGCACTCTTACATCCTGATCAGAAAATAGATTTTTCAGTAGGTATTACTTTTCTTTACGAATAAATTATTTTAGTTTCTGAATTTAATGAGTAACAGAGATTTTAATACTATGGATTTTAATTAAAAGTTTTTATAAAAAACATCGATAAAGTTTTTTAATAAAGGTACACTTCATTTAAAAGAATGTTGATATCTACTCGCTTATATGGTAATAATAGTACTTACGAAAGCAACCTCGTGAATTGCAAAATTTATTGAAGAATTTAATTAAAAAGAAACAGACATATTTTTTCATTATAAAACTTACAATTTTTAATTTTTAAATCTTGAATTAGTAATAATAAACAAAGAAAAGGATGAAAACTAAATTATAGTTACGAATAAATAGAAACTAAGTAATAAGTTCATAATAATGTAAGAAATAACATTTTTTAAATTTTATCGCTCGGAGCGTAGAAGAATTTTCAATTCAAACAATAAAGTACACGTCCTGCTTTACTTTGTAAAGTAAGTTGAGAAAATAACCGTTAAAACGGTTAGGGCTGAAAACAAGATGCTGCTGTAGGTTGTGCGCGTGCGCGCAGCTGCAGAAATAATCAGTTTTGAAACTTTTCAGCATAATCTTATAGAGCATGAAAAGACTTTATGATTGACATAATTTCCAAACTATTATTACAAGGAGGAGCTTCCGAGATATTCCAAGAGGACTTTCAGTGTATTTACTGGCTTAACGTTCTTCGCTACTAACTATCTACTTTCAGTAGATAGTTCCTGCTTTGGTGAGACAAGAGAACATTAGGATTTTCGAAGTAAATAGTTTTCACGTCAATAAGAATTAAAATCTGATGGATTTTTAATATTTAATTACTATATTGTATTTACAATTTGAAATTTAATTTTAGTTATTTAATATTTGTTGAATAACAAGGCAGGTATTATTTAAAATTAATACTTACATTTTGAAAATCATGAAAAATATCATTTATTCATATCAATATTAACATCATATCTTTATGAATGCCTGAAAGCATATTTATTACCGATTTTAATTAAAAATTATATATTTACGAGAAATTTAATTTTAATAAAAAAGTATCCACCATAAATTATCGACCAACCAATCTGGCAATTCGCAACCTCAAAGCCGCGAAAATTTACGGATTCCCGGCTGGCTTTCATTTTTCATTTCCCATTACCCGGCCGACAGAGCGCAATTTTTGCACCACTCTACGCTTTTGCTAAATTTTATCATTCGCGGCCCTGTCGGTGGTTTCCGTTTTCTCTTATCCGTCGCGCTATTGGATTAAAGCGGCGGACACGTTTGCAGAATTGGTGAGCGCGGCTAACTATTTGAAAAATTTGGCGCGTTGAACCGTGCTGAAATTGCGCCCTTCGATTTTATGGAGTGTGAAACGTGTAAATATCGGCAGGTTGACAAATTTAATGATCAATTAATTGCAGCGGTGAATCGCGGATGGCCTCGATATTTACACTTGCCAAAAAGCATTGTTACTAGGAGAATTTACGGGATAAATAGAGATACGTGCGAAGGGATTTTGGGGAGTATTTATGCTTTTATTGTTTTGCATAAGGCTATTTTAAAGGATTAATTTAATTGTTTTGTTAAGCGGAAATTGCAAGCGTTTAATTACCGAAGTCAACTTGGCACTTAATTTGATTTATTTGGTATTAAATTTCCGTTTATAATTCGATATATCAGGAATTTAATAATGACTTATTTCTCTGATACATCGGACATAAATCTTTACTTCTGTTATAGTTAATTTTAGTCCTGTCTCAAACTTTCCTAATAATTTTGTCCTCGATATATTTCCCGGAAACACCTGCTCGATATAATAATATCACAAGTTTGAAATAATTTTCTTATCGACAAATTCGTTCAATTATTAAGTAAATTAATACGATCAGCACATTTTGATTGCCCAGGCCGAAAATACAACTCATCAAACATTAAAACTCCGGGTTCACAGCCGTCGACCTCAACATTCAAATCTAATTGTGCCTTTCAATAGATTAATCTAATTTGCCAGACAAGCCAGAACTAGCTCACCGGTGTTTTTCCCAAACTAACCGGGGCTCTGCCAGACGCAATCGCACCGCAATCACCCAGAATTCATCCTAATCGACACTGTCTCCACCTCCGGCAAACCATCTATACACGAACCTCGCCTATACACGCCTCCAACGCTTTCCTTCGACAAGTGACTGCTGCCGCTGAAGTATCTAGGCTAAGTAAGCTCCCACAGGGTGGAGCTCACACGTCACCCATCCATCTAGCCGTCCAGTTATTGCCAATACTTCGTCCGCGCCTCCTCCTCTCTAAACTTCTTCCGAAATCGAAGAATCGCGCGCGCTTTCGACTGCAAAGTTCCACTCGGCGCCTCTCCGCACTCCCTGCGGGCACTCGACTCCGTTTGACTTTCTACCAATCAAATTCTTTATCTGCCCCCTCCCCTTTTCCGTATATAAACTTCGCTCATCGAAGTTATCCGGACTGCACGGCATATAAATATATATAGGTATGTATAAATTGGCCCTACTGGCGCGTGCTTATATCCGCGCGCTTCCGATCGATATCGCCGCCTACGATGACGGGGGGATATTTCAGATTGGATCCTCTACTTTTTAGTACGTCGTATAAGAGGGTTCGTTGCCTGAGCCCTTTTCTATTTTCGCCTAGGTGACCTTGCTTTTTCGTTAATAGGCGATTCGCGCTGTAGAAGGAAGTTAATGGGCCGTGTTATTGCTAATGGGTTTTATTAATCCATTGACCCGAGCGCGAAGGAATTTTCTGAGGAGCGTCGGTTTGGTCTCGGTGAAATTCCGCTTGTTTGAATATACTTCCAGGAATGATAGAAGTGGACTTTGGGCGATGTCTTAAGTTGCCGGAGTCGTCCTATAGTAAAAGTTCTGAAACGCAGATGTTTAAAGTAAGAATTTCTACGGTTTGAGATAAACTTGGCCTACGTAATTTCTCGAAAGAACTGGGAATGCTGGGGAATATTTAATTTAAAATTATTATACATTTTGTAAGACTTGATAGTAAAGTTTGTTAAAAGATAAATAAGAAAATGCAACAAGATAATAAAGAACTCAACCCCCTGCAACCCCTGTACCAGACGCAGTCCGCGAGTCCCTACATCAACGACTTCAAGCGCACCAGCACCGCATAAATCAAAGCCCGAAAAATCGTCATATCTTACGTGAAAATCGTCGGATCCAGGGAAAGGGCAGAGCACCCGCAAGTTAAACACGAAGCCGATAAAGGCGCCGAGGGGGAGAAGAAAGTCGCTCACCCGAGGCTGTCGAAAAGCGAGCGCGTCCGTCATCCGTCGGCTCAATCTTTGTTTTGCCCCGCTGCTTCGTGAAAACGTTTTCGCCCGAGGCTCTCTTTCTCTCCATCAATCTCTACTAGCCGAGCCGAGAGAGAGAAAGAAAAGAACATTCAAATTCGCAGAGCCTCGCCTCCGGCCAGCGCGGGGATATCACTTTTTTCCGACGGTTATTTTCCCGAGTGTCAGGCGAATATCGAGGTGACCGGATCGCGTGAAAAAAAAAATTTATAGGGTGGACTTGGAGGGGGACGAGCCAGGGCCAGGGGGAGGTAGCGAAGAAAAACTGTTGTGGCTCTTGGGTGTAAAATTTTATCGAGAATTTTTGAAGCCGCGAGGGAATCTTTATGAGGAAAATATTGTCTTTGAAGCGAGTTCGGCACGCGCGGGCGCGCGTTGCAGAAATAGCCGCGTGCTTTTGCAAGGAATGCAAAGCTAGTCATACGCGAAACTATGCAAATGGATGTTCGGAATGAACGTTTCAAACTGAGCTCGCTTTCGAAGAATCACATTAACATGTAAACCTCTTTTCAACTTTGAAATAATGATGCTAAGTAGAAAACGTCGATGAAAATAGGCTTGAAATTCAGGATAAATATTCAAAAATCTTTCTATAATAAAACAATACTGCCATACTGCGCGATCAAGTATCCCATCAACTACGTTTTCTCATACTTCAACGGATTTCCATGAAACCACAACATATCCTAAATCTAATCCCGCAGTATCCCATAGTTTTTCTTAGGCATCAGCTTAATTCGTTCAATAGCTCGGAAATAGAGAGCTGTTTTCAAAAGCTCCACGCAACACACAATGAAAATCTCGCAGAGGCGCGCGCTTGTTTACCCCATCTAGAGTTACGCGAAAGGATTATACGGAGTTATATAGATGCCCGCCGGTCAAACTCGTGCCGGTCGCAAGCTATAAAAGGAGAGCTCGAATTTCAAAAACAGTTTGCGAAAGCCGCTTCTTTCGATCTGCTGTCTGTGAAAGACGGGAACGAGCCACTGGACAGATAAGATTTTGTTTGCAGAGTACTTGAAAGTGAGATAGGATATTAGATTAAAGAAGCCGCGCGCTATTTGTTTTGCTTGGTCAAATGAAGTTGCTTGGGAGTTTGGAAAGGGTTCATTAATTTATGGATACTTTTATTTGAATTCTGTAATGTAATTATGGTGGTCCTTATGAGCCGGTAAGTTTTTATAAGTTTTCGAAGTCATTGTAAACTGTTGAAATATACACAATGAATGATAGAATTAATTAGTTGTAGCAAATTTTGTGAGCCTAATTAGGAAGTTGATTTTAGTTTGGCCATCATTGAATAATATTATTTAATCGTTGGAATTATATGAAAATTGAGTATGTTTGAGATCATAAGATACACCATCAGTTTTGAATTTTTAACGGAAAGTACAAATTATTTTTTAAAAAGTCAAGCGTTTATTTTAGTATTCTAATGCTTGCGAAAACACCTAAAACTTGCCTCATCTTGCAGCTTAAAATTCCGATTTCTCAAGAAAATGTAACTTTACGCGTGTCATCGTTTTTCCTTAAAAAAACTCCTCTCAAAATCTCAAGCTCGGCGAGAAACGTATACTCTCTCCTTTCTACATGCATACGAAATACCTCCCCGTATATATCCATAAGCGCAGTGACATCTCAAGTACCATCGTCGTCGCGCCTCTATTAAAACCTCTCCTCTCGTTCTCCTTTTTTTTCCTACACGTCGACTTGTCAATTCTTGTACACACCACCAGATCTAAAAAAAAAATTAATGTTCGTTGCCGGCAACTGACAAACGCCGGATATACTTGACGCGCGAGTCAGTATAGGCGAACAGCCCAGATCCCACCTACATTTTTCTTATATATATATTTCTTCATCTTTCTTCCCTTTCGAGCGCTGAACAGGAGAGAGTTTGCTAAGGTCAATAATTCCCGCAAACAAAAGTGACGCGCACGGGTATTCGATATAAGCGTCACTTGGATTGGGACGTGCTGTTGTATATATTGCCGAGTATTTCGACGGCACGGATTTTCGAGCAAGCTTTCCCTCGGCGCTCGACTTGATCAGCCACGATTTTCTCTATTCGAGCTTTACAGTTTTTTTATTTCGAGGATATGACTTTTGCGTATTTGACAAGTTATTTTTTCTTGGGGATGCAGTGAGCGGGACTGTTGAGTTGTTTATTTATTCATAGAAATTTAGACGACGATGAAATTATTATTTCCAATATGTTTTGACATCTTATAAAAAAGTGAAAATAAAACGTATCATAATTCAAAACTTTCCAGATAATAAATAAGTAAATTCAGTTCTGTTTTACATGCGGAGAACATTATATTTTTACTATTAAAATAAGGTAGGTAGGAGTAAGATCCATTTTTAAATTCTTTGCAGCAGTGATGTACTACGTTATAATTAGAAAGGCCGCGAATTCTGTGAAGTACATTTTAAAACTAATTATACAGCTCGCTGCCAGGTGCTTTACCAGCTAATTAGTTTTTCAGAGAGGCGAATTCTTTTCTTGCGCACTTATTATTTACAAGCTTGAGTAGCTTCTCGTCAAATTAGCGAAAATACAGATGAAAGAGCAGGAATAAGGACTCTCAATGTATCCCTATCTACGAAAGCAATTTTTCTTCTCTGCCATTTTCGCGCCTTCCCAGCAATGACCAGCAATAAAAAGCCCATTATAAACAAGATTCACTCAGTCGTAAATCCAGCCCCCAATCAATCACAGCGATACTTCCCGAATAAAACTGAAAATCGTCCTCATCTACATTTTCCCACAAGCTCAGATCCATCAAAACCGGGCGCAGGTAGCGGCACGTACGCATATAGCCGGTGCGCGCGCGTGTGGCTAGCGGCGAATAATGCACCGCGCGCGAAGCTCGCACGTACGCGGCTAATCTCGTGCGCGGAGAGGACACAGAGAGGTCCAGCGTGGCCGGCATACTGGGGCCGATAATTGTCGGCCAGCTCGAGGAGCGCCAGCGCGCTTTAATGCGCTCTCAGGAGCAGCTTTAACCGGCAGATTCCGACGGAGAGGAGCGGACGCATGATTTTGCCTTGACTTTGGCCGAGTGCAGGCGGAGAGCGCGTTTGAAAAATGATACGCTTGAAGGGGTGTTGTACGCGGGATGTGTTTCGGAGATAAATGGATTTTTCGCTTTTCATTGGGAGGGTGAGGGTTTCTTGGTAAATAATCGATAGGTATCTCGTACCTCGTGACCGTGTCGAGTTCTATGTGTGCGATTGCACCGCTTATCTATAATTTTATCAGGATTTATTAAATATTTATCAACTATCGGAATTCGTATGCAAAATCATTTTAAGGTTGCCGGCATTTAAGTTTTAGTGCAGGTCGTGAATCAGTGAGTTTTCAATGTTTTTATAGTTGAAGGAAAGAAATAGTAGTCACTTAAGTGGTTCGTAGGATTATTGCAAAGAATATTGTATTTGAAAGTTGTTAACAAATATTGTTCAATTCTGACTTTTTGCTATATTTAACACGAAAATTAAGGGCTTACAGTTTCAAAATTGTTGATAGGAGTTAGTGCGTAAAATTACGCTTTAATATTGTTATTGATTTTCTGTAACAAATTTAATAAAAAACTGCCGATATATCATGACAAACTTCATTATTCGATTATCATGGTTGCGCGATAATGTGATAACTTCATAAGTTTACCGAAGGTTGAACCTTCATCCGATTAATAAATCACACCAGGCAAGCAGAGTTCACCCTACAATATACGTACAAGTTACCATGGAAATTTTTATCTTTCTTTCCCTCAAGTATGAAAGATCATAAAAAGAAATATCTTAAAAAACTGCAACACGAATGAAGACCAGACGACTGTTAAAAGAAATCATGCAATAAATCACCTATAAATCATCTGATAAATCTCACATAAATCAACTTAGATAATTAAAATATCAACTTCATTTATTGTATTATTGATCTTTTCATCTTTATTTATTTAGTATTTACATTATTCCGTTCCAAATTATTCCATCCGAAAAACTAAACCTCAATGACTTCCTGCCCACACAATAAGGCCATAACGTCTACCATTCTGTCCCCGCCTTACCAGCGCGATGTACAACTGCGACGCGCTGGCTCAATTTAGCGAGGCGAAACGGCGATTGTTTCACTTACCGAACGATCCCTCGCTCGCGCAAGAAGCCGTTACCCGGGCAAGCCCTTTATTAAAGACAGAGCCCGGCCAGGCGTTTATTGCAATTGGAGCGGAGCGCTGGCAATTCGCGTGCTTCGATTGCCCCGGGGGCGGCTTAACGGCGCGAACGCCACTCTCCTCTCGCAGTATTATGGGCTTATTAGACGAGACGAGAGAGGCCGAGGTCTCTGTGAGGATAGGTATCTTAGGTTCTGCCATGGGCTGATGAAGACTCGGATGTATTTTTATTTTGTTTTGAGTCAGTTGTGTTGCAAAGAGTCGATTGAAACGTTAAATGAGACGATATTCGATATTGAGTCGTTAGTTACAAGATCTCAATTGGTACGACGGGTGCTTGCTTACAAGGTGATTTGGCTTGCACGCTTTCTGGATAATGCATTGGTTAGGCGATTATGCTAATTGGCGCTCGAATAAGTGGAATGGTAAGGGAGATTCGGCAAAGAGAGCGATTAAGAGCTGGACTGAGCCCCCGCGTTTTGCTTGGCTGAACAAATAGCTTTCCGAATATAAGAATATTAGAATTGAAGATTTTGTTAAATTTTCATTTTTTGATGATGTCGAATCAAAAAGTGTAGCTAAGTGATTGTAGATGTGAAATAAAAAATAAACGTATTTTGATCCAAAATGTTTTAAAAATAATCGTTAAAGACGATTATAAAAGTATGAAAAAACTATTTTTTGCTTGTAGATGTGAAATAAAAAATAAGCGTATTTTGATCTGAAATATTTTAAAAATAATCGTTAAAGACGATTATAAAAGTATGAAAAAACTATTTTTTACTTTATAATATGGCTTAAAAATTCAATTAGATGAGAAAATAAGAAAGTGTGCACAGCTTTTGCATTTTACATGTCATTAATTTGATCGAGAATCGGATTATCATGGAGAAGCACGTGAATAATTAAGTGGAATAAACTAATTTACTTACTCACCCAGAGTTCATTAATGCTGTTCAATATACCGTTGTTATACGGAGTACACGAATGGTTAAGTAGAATGATCCTAGTATAGTCAGACGTCCAAAAAATTTCCACTTTTATAATGGAAATCTCTTTGCAAACAAAGCTAATACATTTTTTTTAAAGTTTTTATTTTGTTTCTGATGATTAAATTTTAATAATTTAATATTAAAAATTTAAACTTTTTAAATTTAGTGAAAGAAATTTCCAACCTCTTGTTGAATAACTGGAATTAAGGGAGTTAATGAGTGGGTAGAGAGTACGTTTAACATTTTTTCATAACGAAGGACTTAAGTAAAAAATACTTTCAAATCCCAGAATGCTAAAAATAATTTTTAAATTTAGACTTAAAAGTAAAATTGATGCGAAAGTCACCTCTCAATTCAAAGCCGCAAGCCAGGGTAATTTCCTCAGACGCTTCTTTTCGAAGCAACCTTAATCCTGCCCATTTTTCGTAAGATCCATCGTCTTTAACTTAGCCAAACTTTACCGCGCCCTTTAAACCATCATTAACTATTCGCGCATAATTAACCTTGTCCCTCCCATACCGCCGTTAAGCCAACTCGGATCCTGAGCCTTAGCCCGGCCTAATTTCAGAGGCAATCCGTTGACACTTTCGAGCCCTAAGCGTAGATGATCGCGCGCCTGTCTCGGTTACGCTAATTTTGGCTGATTAAAATTCAGACGACAGGACGAGGGCGGACGTGTATAAGCACAAGTCGAGTGATATCGGATTGAGAGAGTCTTAAGCTGAATGTATCCTGATTGCGTTTCATTATCAGCCAAGCCGTCATGGAGTGGCTCCTTTTTTGTGGAATTTAAGGGATTTGAGAAACTTGAAAAAGTGCTATAGGAATGCAGATCAAATTTTAATGTGAGCTTCAAAAAAGTGCGGAAGAAAGTTCATTACTTTATTAATGTTGGGAAAATGAAAGAATGTTTCAGAAACTTTTTCATACAGTTAAGTATTACGCAAAGAAATAAGTTCATTATTAGTTTAATTGAATTTGATAAAGTTGTAGCCTAGTGAAGTAACAGATTTGTGGCTTGGAAGTATTATTATTGAATTAACGCGTGATTACAGAGATTTTAATGTCAGTATTTTTGTATTGGTTTAACAAAATATGCAAAACAATCATAGTGGAGAGCGAAGAAAAAAGATTTTAAATTTGCGCATTATGCACTAATTTATATTCATTGGAATAAATTGTTTTTCTTTTTTAGTTTGGATTAAACTACATTAATGAACTACTAGTAACGCAGCTGCTTTACGGAGGAATATTCGATTTTGAGCCGTTCTCGGTGCAAGCAAAGTTAGAGCCTTAATTTCGTTAACGGAACTACACGTAGATGAACAATACGAAAAGTATGAAAATGTTAAAGAAACGCACAAAATATTTTCGAAAAAAATAATTATGATGAAAGGCTATTTAATTAAAATATTTAAAATAAACGTAGTAAAATGTGTCAGCTTCAACGGTTTAAAGAATTTATTACTATGTTTTATTTTCAATTATTAGTCGTAATTTTTGTTCTGTGTGATAACAAAATTCATAAAAACAACATAATAAAGTTACTGCAGGCCATCTTTAAAAAAATCTTTTAAAATCATCGCTCACAAGCTACACTGCACAGCCGACTTCTCGCAGAAACGCTTCAGCAAATGCCGCGCGTCTTACAAACTCCGAGGAGCTCTGTGATCCTGAGCCCACGTGCAAAGGTTCTTACTTTAATGATTTCGCCGCGCGCACAACAGGCGGCGCGGGGCCACAGCTGCTTTATCGGGATATATTCGATTTTGAGCTTTTAGTCGGTCGAATTTCGGCCCAGAATGCGGGATGAAATTAAACGCGCGCGCGAAAACTAAGGGCTGGTGTGGTTCAGAGTGAGGGGCGGAAAACGAGTTCCGGGTGGATGACACATAGAACGTGAGAGAGGGAGAGGGAGAGAGGGAGCAGCTGGCTGTGCGATCGAGCTTTGCGAATCGTCGAGTGTGCGAGGGATACCCGATATCGAGGTAGCAGGTATACGCGCACTCGAGCGCTGTTTCCTGCTGGGAATTATCGGAGCAGATGTCACGCCAGAAATTAGCTGACAAATGGTCGGAAGATGCTGTGTGGGTGGTTGAGCGGTCCTGGAGCTGATTGTGGAGTTGAGTGGAAAATTGAGGGGTGATTTGTAAAATATGTTGAGAGGAGGTGCAATGATTTTGTATTAATAATTATGGTAGTGTGAAAGTAGTCGATACACTCAGATAGGGTCGGGTACTTTAATAATGCTGACTAAATAATTTTGCAAATCATGTAAGGGTCGTAATAAATTACTAGAGACGTACAAAT
>JAPYZA010006488.1:0-11038 GCA_030522685.1 Eupelmus azureus
AAAAGAAAAAAATCCGCGCGTGTCCCGATCAATCGCGATCGATCCAAGTGCGTGCGCGCAGACGGCTCCTACCGATAAGCGGAGCCGCGCGATCGCGGAATCAAGGTCGTCGCGATCGCACGTGCGGACGATTTCTGCGCGCCCGCCGAGCCGGGTGAAAGAGTGTCGAGGCCTTTTATTTTCGGCGCTTTTCAATTTCTCCGCTATCGCTGTTTGATCGATTAATCCGGCTGTTTTGCGCGCCCGATGACGGACGGCTATATGCTCGGCTTTTTACGCGGAAATTCGGGGGCCTGTGTTTGGAGATATGGTAAGGAGAGTGTGTGAGTGTTGAGGGGTATGTGTGTGTGTGTGTGCGGGTATCTGAGAGAGTCGGAATTCGGAGCGATAATGTTGATTCTTTCTTTTTATTGCGGAATGATTTGGTTCGAGGTAAATTTAATTTTTTTCTTTTGATTAATTGGAATTCGGTTGGGTAAACGTTGTTTGTTAACTTGCTTTTCTGCACGATTTTGCTTTGCGATTTGAGTAATGCACCGGTTAGTCCATACTTTGGATCGGACATTTCACGCGCTACATTTTACAGTGTTTGGTTCGTATATATTATGACTAATATCGCAACATACCAACTCTTCAAAATTTTCATTTTTATTCACCATCAAAAACAGAAATTGCACTTTCGAGAGAAGTAAACATTTACATGTCACAAAGGTGCCCCTCCACCACCATAGCCTCGGCTCTAAAAAACAAAAACAAATTATTTCCATAATACATGCAAACCCATCACACGACTTACCTATTGACGCGCATTGCGCCCAATACAGTATTCATCTCGAAATTAAACGCTTTGTTTCTACACCACTTTAAGGCGGCCCATTAAAACTCATAGCACGAACATTCTTTTTTTGCGCATCGCCAGCTCTCCGCAGACAAATAACGGATTCCCCTTCCGTGTGTCATCGTGCATCAATCCGCTCGTAAATACGGATTTCCCGGCCGTATTCTCCGGCCGATGTGATCGGCTGAGTTTATTTACGAGAGCTGTACTACTGCGAAGAGAGGGAGAAGCGATTATTTTTCTTGGCTGCTCTCGCGTTAGTGTATACGTATATAGAACAATAATTCGGCGCTTCCGCGTATATGGCTTGGTCGTGGTATGGAAGAGCTTTGAGAATATGACAGAGTGGATTTTGATTGAATATCCGTCCGTGTGGCCTTTGGGCAAATTGCGATGGTGCAAAATGATTTTTTGCTCTGTAGTCTGAATATTACGCCACATCGCGTTCTTCAACGTAATATTTTTTCACTCAGCGATAAACATATTTATTTCTAATAACAGTCATCGCTAATTTTTCCACCGGCTGACTTATACAAATTTCGTCGCTCGAACAAGGAAAAGCCAGCGATCGGCAGCCCAGACAAAGCGATTTACGTCCCGAAAAAACCTCCGCAAAACGCGTCCCATTACACACGCGTCGATATCCATCGGCCTGCGCTCGCACGTTACCTAAACGAAATTAATCGTCTCCATGCTGCAGACTGACTTAATCGAACCCGCGCGTTCGCGCATGGCTTTTCGCAATACGAAAGCGCATAGCGAGACTCTCAAAAAAGCCGGCTCATTATCTCGTCAGCTGATCGATCGAAACGCGCCTTGATCAAAGCCCCGGCTTTTCTCCTTTCTCCGCTCGGCGTGCACGTCCGTCATTCGCGCTGTCGTTTGTACACGAGGCTCGTATACAGACACGTAACAAGTGCCTATTCGCGGCGATGGTGACGCGAGCCTGAGCTTTGCCGCGGGTATAATGATGGTTAATGGAGTTGTACGGAGGATGGGAGATGGACGGGTATTAGACGGGGCAATGGTTAATTAGCGAAAATCGAGATTGGGTATATGTGTGTATGCCGGGGAGGTTGGGAAAGTGAGGTGAGTACTTTCTCTGGCTGGGGGGATTGGGTTTTACTTTTTGTGAGATTTTGATCGCGATGGATGCTGGCTGTTTTTTTTAGATTTTTGGTTATGTGGTTGAGAGATGTTGCGATAGCGGGTTCTGGTCGTAAGATGTTGTCTAATGGTTTGAAAAGTGGAAAAATCGGATGACTTGTGTTAAAGAGATGTTATAAGATTCAAGTATCAACGAAATAAAAGTAACATCGATTACATATTATTCAATCAAAATCCATTTCCGCCATCCTTACTAAAATATCAACAGCACTACGGTAAACAAAGCAAAGAAAAAAAAAGCAAACTCCACTCCCGCACCACACCCAGCAATCCCAAACCGGCAAACCCTCCCCTCGAAGACCCACCCACTACAAAAAAAAGCACCAAACTCCCCTTCTCATTTAAAAGCCAGCTCTTACACACATTGTTTCTCTATCCACAAACAGCTCTCTTGCATAAGCCCAAGCCGGCGGCGGCGCGTGTGTATATAGCAGGCTTATACTTTGCTCGCGGGTTCAACGACACCTAGAAGCCGCGCGGCGGCGCTCGTGAAAGCGTGAGAGTGCAGCGCAGCGACGTCTAGCCGCAGATATCGCTTTCGACTTTTCGCGCTCTCCCGAGCGTGGGTGCAACGCCGGGAGAAAGAGAGCCTTGACAAATGAGAGAGTCTGTGTGTATATGCAGGAGGATCGGCTAAGATCGGTATATATACACGGCGCGCAGGTTTTTGCACTCTGGCCCAGTTTTCGCTGGAGGCGTGCGTGTATAGGTTAGAGGAGTGAAATTTTCGTGGTCTTGGGGATAGGGAAATCTGCGCTGGGAAGATAAACGGTATTGTTTGAAGAGTGAGGTAGGTGGTTAAGAGGATGCTCGATGTTAGGAATTTGCTGGGTGATTATTCGTCGGGTTATCGGACCGATCGCTGGTGAAAATCGTTGGAGCGCGAATTGAAAAATCGAAATGAAACTTGGAGGAACGATGCTATGGTTGGCTGTTGAGATAGTTGCTTTTCAATCCGCAGCATTTCTCCGGGGATAATTTATGCGCAATATTATATCAAAGCCGAGTCGGTTGCCATTAACCTCAGCATCTAACGATCTAACTAGCGGAGATTGTTTTATAGAGCGGGTTTCTCCCTACGGGAGTAAGTAAATCATGACCGGCTCAATGCGCCGGCTCGTATATATAAATTCGCCGGAAAAAAGTTGTAGTACCAAAGAGCCGACTACGTCTAATTAAGCCTCTATCTCCTCTGTAGCTCTCCGTTTACCCGCACTCGCAATTTCGAAAGATGCAAATCTCGTATACACGTTTGGAGATGGAGTAAAAGCGTATTACGGTAAACTTACACCTACATTGTCTGAGAAGAGAGTAAAAGGAAGAAAAATTGGAGTACAGCAACGAGGTAACTTTCTAACTGTAATGTGTTTGTCAAGTTTCGACTTGTCTTTCTTTCTACCAAAAGCTACGACATACACGGGCTGAGATAAGATTTCGACTGCCTTCTTCGAGAGCGAAACTTTCGCGGCGAGCTGAATCGCTGGCGAGGAAAGTCAAGCGTGTAAGGGCGAAAAGGTTGGAGATTAAAACGGCAGATGGAAAAGTTTTGAGAATCGAGCGGCTCCCCGGGGAAATCGCGGATTGAAAGATGGGGATACGCGCGCGTGGTGTGAATTTCGATTGCAATGGGAAAATGAAAGTGGCGAGTAGTTTTTAGTTTTATTGACGAGTTTTATTTGGATTAATAAAAGTTGTTTGTGTCGGATTGATAATGCGAGGGAAAGGACATTATATGCGCCAGATTATTTTACTTTCGAAACGTGTATACTGAGTAGGTATATACATATTTCACGTCATAAAGTATTTATGATAGGCGAACGGAAAAAGATAGTATAATAAACAATATGCGCAATAGAAATGTACTTTTAGCGCGCGCAGCAGAAAAACTACCAAGTTTCTAACTTTCAACATATATAATTCTCATGCGGGCTGGCACAAATGACGTGGTTAAAGATCTATTTTGAAAATACATTTCGAATTTCAATTTGCAAGGCTGCACCCAAAGTATAATGCTTTTTTTTTATTAATAATAATTTAATCATTCATAGCTGTTACTATACCATTTATTTTTGTAAAAATACATACAAAATTTTAGTCTAACTATAATACATCAGCTCTGACAAATTTCAATGTCAACTCTCCCACATCCTAACCAGTCCCATCATTCATTACGTGATCACCAAACCCATCAAAAAACCAACAACCAACCAAAAATCATCCGAACAAACCATCCCAACCTCCCAACCAAACCTCAAGCATCCATCCGAGAAATCACATCATCCATAAAACCCACACAGACCCAGCCAGCAACGAGACACGCCGCGCGCAAGTGAAACTCAGCCAGCGATCCAGGTCACGAGTGAGCCGAGCTCTGGCTCATCGAGATCAGCGGCCCCGCGATCTCTCGTCGACGCCGCCGCCGAGGAAACCAGACCAACGTTCGCCTCCCCCGCCTCGGCCGGCTGGCGGAGAAAGTAAAGGCGCGGATAGCCCCGCGCGCGACTTTCTTTGCCCAGAAACTCGTACCTTTTCGCCACCCACTTTACATGTATATACCTTTCGCTCTCCGTGCGAGGCGGCTTTTTTTTCGGATGCGCGGATGCTTTCGTTTCTTTTTGTTCTCGGGCGCTTTCTTCCGGTGAGAAATTTTCGGGTTGAGCAATAGGGGTTATTTGGGTCAGGTTGTCGGAGCTGGAATTTTGGTGATGTTGTTAGGATGATGGGAGGATTGAATGGATGGCGGAAGTGGATTGGGTGAAGGAAGATGAAAAGTGTTAGGATCGTTTTTTTGGGAAAGTCTGTCTTCGTTGAAGTTTTGGTGATGTTATGATTTTTAGAATTATTATCATAAAATCAAAAGTAATATGCAAAACCATTACAGGATTGAATCTGGGTATAATTAGTTACGCTACTGGATCTACGATGTCAGTTCTTCATAACCCACTTTGGCATACATCAGCAACTTCACAAAGTACACCAACCAAACCTAATTCAATTTCTCTAAAAACCAACCAGCCGCAAAAACCATCGTCAAAAACTACACCAAAAAATTCGAAAGCACAACTCCGAGAGCAAAACCGACACCTTTTTTTACAATCACCGAAAATCCAACATTTACGCTTCTCGATTTCACTGCTCTCCTTAATCCGTGTCACTCTCACTCTTGGCGCGCTTAGAGCGAGCAGCTCGGCGCGTCGTGCCATCAACTATATCACGTAACTCGCGGCCGGCCCGCGACGAGAGAAAACTCCCATATAGCCGACAATGGGGTCGTGAAATCTCTCCGGTTCATCAATCAGGAATTAACTTTTACTCTCTTCATCGCTCTCGGGATTTCTAATTGTGAAACTTCCTGAATCTCGGCTGGCCTCTTGACCCCTTCGTCGCTCATCGATATTCATCGCAATCAGCGAGATGTCTTCCTTGTGTCTGGGCCGTTTAATGGACAATGTATGATTAACGTATTAATAAATCTGGTGGGTAAATGGCTCTTCCTGATACGTAAATTATAGATAATAATTTAATGCCCGAGCGCTGCTCGTAGTAAAATGCGAGTCTTTTTTTTTCCAAAGGACTTTTACTTTTACGCTCACCTACTTTCTAAATGTACAGCGAGTGACCGACGTTAGGATTTTGTAAAATTGTTGGAAGTGAATGTATATTCGACGGTTTTGATATTTTGAATTTTCGGAAGAACGAGAACGTCTTTTAGCCAAAATATTGCTCCGGAGATGTAATAAATTAATTTCGCGTTTCGCGCACTTAAACGTGCCAACTTATGTAAACTCCGCTAAATACTTTCCTGACCTTGTTTGCAACTTTCACGATTGGGCTTAATCCAATTCGCATACAAGATCCAAATAACTTTCTTAATAACCTCGGAAAGTCTTTCGAATTTGTAACGACAGCTCCTAACGATTCTACTTATACCTATCGTCTCCAAACGGGAACCGTTTAACTTCAGTAATAGAAAAGTCCCACCTAAAAACACACACGCGCCGATTAATTCAACAATCGATGAATATCGCCTATCTATAAATCAAACACACTGTCAAAATAAAATATTTTCCCCATTTTTCCAAGCCCCAGCACAATAAGAAATATCTTTCGAAACCGTGATGAATTTATCGCCGGCTCGCTCTTAACATACATCCACTTGCTCAACATCCATAAATCTCGAGCGCTGAATTCCTCGCAACATTCTAAAAAGCGCGCTCAACGCCTCAAAAAGCGCTCCCCCCAAGTGCAATACAATTCCCGCGGCTAACGGCGCGCTCGCACGGCTTTATCTGTATTTTGCGATCTCGATGCCGATGGAAAAAAAAAGCGCGTTTTATCGGGGCGTAAAAATACATTTTTACAGCGTCATAATTAGCGCGATGCACTTGACTCGCGGGAACAAAAAGCTTTAAACGTTCCTTTCATCTCTCGCTCGTGTCTCTCGCGGCCGGCTGATAAAAAAAAAAGAACGAGAGGCGCGCGCGATAAACGGCTTTCCTTTTCGTTTCAAACCGAGACACGCTCGGATTAATCCAGTCTCTTTCCTCCCCCTCTCACTCTGCCCACGCGCTTTTCCAAGCTTACTTTTTTTTCTTTTTTACCGCACTGAGGAAAAAAAAACAGAGCGACGAAGCGCCTGATTTTATTGAAGCTCTCTGTCTATTCCATCTTTCCGTCCTTCTTTCTTTCTCGAGCAACGCGGGCGCAGAAGAAATTTTCGAGCTCGCAAATTTACGGTGGCGTTCGCCTTTCGCTACCGCGCCGCCGGGTTATTAAAGTCGAACTCTGTGTGTACATAAAGAAGAAGGAAATAGAAAGTTTTGTCTCGCGGGTGAGACGGTACCGCGGAGCGCTGTAAATGTCGTATACGTCTCGCGGCTCCTTCTCGCTCCGAGACGCTCGCTTTAATTGCGGGCTAATTTATGAAGTGTATAAACTGCAGCGGAAGGCTCGGTATTTTGTTTGTCGAAAGAAACTTTCGACGATTTTGTTTTTAAAAAGCTGTTTGTTGGTGTTTTTTTAAAACAAAATTAATGAAAATGCCGTATGTTTTAAAAGCACTGATTTGCTTTATTTATTTAAATAAGAGTTTAATTCGCGCTGTAGGAAGTCTTTCTTAACAAAGAAAAAGTCGCTCTTCTAAAACCAGAAGGAACATCATCGCGATAATTAAAAATTCTCTCCACCCACAATCTACATCTCCCAAACGAATCCAGACCGTCCGCCGATCGATCTCCAAGCCCAGCACTACCAAACCATCCGAGAGAAAAGCGCTTAGACAGCCTCGAAAAAAAAATTTAATAGCTGCTAATTAAACGACCTATATATACACCCTCCCCGCCTCTACAGCCAGCGATTTCCAGGCACTCCCGCGCCGATAATAGGCCAGGCCTTTCTCCGAGCCGAGCGGCGATTAAAAGCCAAAAAAAAAGAGCCGTCGCCGCAGACTCTCTCAGCGAAGGACGCGTTACGTGGGCGGAGAGCGGTGGCTCTTTATTAGAGCCTCGCTCTCTCTCTTTTGCGCGCGTGGCACCCGAGAAAGTGCAAATGTCAATGGAGCGGGCTAAAAATAGGTCGCTGAGTCGAGATGCGCGTACAAAAGTCGAGGAGGATGTCCGTCTGCGGCCGGCTTGGTTCTTCTCTTTTTTTGTTGCGAGTCTCGGTTTTTTTGGGGACTGGTGTTTGGGAGGTGGAAAATTTGGAGGTTAGGAGAGGGGAAGGCGGAGGGGTTTGATCGAGTGACATTGGAATTGTTTTCGAGGGGAGCGGTTTTGGAGGAATGTTTGGCATTTTTTGATTTGGAGGAATTTGGAGATGATATTAAGGGATCATTAATCATTGTTTTGGGGAACGAAGTAATTTGGTATGTTTGGGAAAATTATAAAAATTTTGGTAATAGTAAAGTTTATGCTTTTAATCAGTACTTGTAAAAGTTTTTTTTTTTTAGAATGAATAGGTAAAAAGTGAAGACTTGAACTAATGTGAATATGGTGTCGACTGATTACTGAACTTTCCATTCAAGTGACCTATTCAATAACGATAGTCATTCTACTTTCCTAGACTTTCACTATTTAGTTTAAACCCTTACTTAAATTACTTTAAGCAACATAACTTAACGAATTAACTCTGCCATATTTGTTTTTTTACTTGCGTAGTTACTATAAAAATAAATGTATATTTATTCAATATAAAAATCTGCTTCAACAGTCATTCGTTTACATTTATATTTACAGTTTTATTATTGTATCAACAGCACAACTTTATTAATTCTCTGCAATTCTCGACAAATACCAATCACTTTCACAATAAAAATTTTCAGAGAACTTCATCTTTAAACCCCACAAAAGAAAACAATCGCACCAATCTTCAAAAACAAGCAATTTCACCCAAACCCAAACAAACCACCAAAACTAACCTAAAACTCAACCGATCTCCCCAGCGAAAGTGAAAGTATCAGTCAACAATCGCGCGCGACCTCGCCGATCTCAAACAAAAAAAGCCTTCTCTCGAACGAAACCGAAAGGCGCGCGGAAAAGCTTTACGGCCAAGGAAAAATAACGGACGCTCCGTCACGTGTGACGTATATGTATAAGGCTGGCTCTCTCTCTCTCGCGCGTGACACGCGGCTCCTCGGCGCGTCTTTCTCTCGCGACTTTTACCGGTTCGCGCGCCGCTGGCCTTGGGAGCGAGGATCGGTATAGTGTGCGTAAAAGTCAACGAGCGATCGTATGTGAGTGCTTCCTTGTTGTCTTTCGAGTAATACGGGTGTAGGTTTTTTTGTTGGTGAGTGTTTGATTTGTGCGGATGTTGCGTGTATAGGTAGAGTTTGGTGATTGAGGTGGTTACGTTTCGATATGAAAGATGTGCAGGTTTCGGTTGAGGAGTGATGAAATTTGGTATGAAAGTTGGTTTAAGTATGCAACGTTTTGTTGTTGGATTATGTATAGGTACCTGCTTAAAAACAAAAAACGCTTTTACTCCAGAAAATTAATAATAAGACATCGTTTTTTTAAGTATCTAGGATAAGCCCGCCTATACTTGCTAAAGAACAGGAGTCACTTTTACTCCAGAAAATTAACGAAAGGCTTTGTTGTTTTTTCTTTAAGTATCCAGGATAAACCTCGACAGTTTATGACTCCGTTAAAGTTATCGAGCCATGCACGTGCATAGCATTACAGCTCACTTTCTACGGCGCCCGATCTGTTAGTATGCTAATGGCCGTATACATTTTAATAAACCACGGCTATTCTACACACGACAGGCTCTCAATACCACACGCCTACCACTTATATGCTTCCAACAACAGAACGGAATCGGGAACAATCGAAATGATCAATCCTCTATTTGTATATCCAGTCCAGCCGCTTAAACAATGCGCCACATCAAACCGAAAATTCCGAATCGTGTGTACGCTTACCTCGATTCACTCCAAGCAAACATTTTGGAAAATACAAAGCGTTTGTCAATGCGAGAATTCATAACGACTCTGATATAAAGAGAACGGCAACATAGTGGAACCTTGGATTGGCTGAGTTATTAGGGCTACAAAAGTCGCGATCTCGCGTTTACGCGGCTCCTTTTAATTAGAATCGCATAAAACTCGGTGTACGAGTGCGTTTACACGGCCTCGGCGGGCGAATTGGAAATATTCTGGTATATGTTCGTATTCGAGATTATCGGTGACCGTGTGCCGATTGCGCGGCCCGAGCGACGGTTTATAGTAGAGCTGTCGAGCGTTTTGGAAATGTATTATGAATGATGTTAGATTTGATTTGTTGGAGTGACAATTAAAATGATTTTTACATTGTTTGAGGTTGAATGAAAGTGTTTTGATGTGTTTCTTATTATTTGAAGGTTGATTGAAACCGAACTTTCAGGGAATAATTTTCTTGATTTTTTTTGTTGCAGATGTTCGGATGAAGAGGAAACATGGTCGTCAACCAGCCGTATTTTTTTATTGCTCTGGGTTTGTATATCTTGGCAGCTCAGTCGACACCTTTTACATTCAAAATTCATAAACTGGTCTTCTTTCTGTCAGTGTTACAGAAAAACGATTATTCACGGTATCAGATTATCAAGCATTCTTCAAAATTCCACGATGTGCTATTCTTAAACCACAACTTTTATCTTCAAAACTGTACCGCGCGAACTCAAGCTTCGTTTCTTTGAAAGTCGCCACTCTAAAAACAAATCTCCGAAAAAAACTTTTTTTCTATAAAGTAACGAAAACCAGCTCTTGTGCCAAAAGCATAAATTATATTCCTCCGAACGTATTCGGCCTGATTGTATCATTTGCGAGGGTAATGATTCGATAATTACAATATATGTTAATAGTCTGCTAGCCGAAGAGTCCATACATTATACAGCTTCGCCCGATATCCAATGCTTAAATTGAGGTCTCGAGACTTCCTTGACCTAGCCCAATTTTTTAACTTTGCCGAGGCTCGAGCCGACCTTGAATTTAAACGTTCGCCATTTTTCTAGCCTCGGATTCCAAAACCTTGCTGACAAAATCCGATCTTTCAAATGAAACGGCTACTTACATTATCGGAGCCAAAAATTTAACCATCGACTCTTTTAAGAAACTAAACTTTTTAATTCCAATCCTCTAACTCAAACATCTCACCCACCTCTACAAAAGCACCTAATTACAGCGCATCAAGCCTCCCCGAGCACGTCAATTAATATCAATCCGTACATCTCCGCACTAACTCACCCAAAAGAGAAGCACCACAACCGAAACATCTCCTTCGTCAACTATATATCCACACAGGGGGACAAACAAGCCTAGCGCTTGCGGTCACCGCAGCCGAAAAACGCGGCGAGAGCAAAGAGAGCAATAAGAAAAGACAAAAAAAGAGAGAGACCGTAGAGGAGGAGCCCGCCGTGTATAGGACAGTTTAAAGAAGAAACCGGCGTCTGTGTCCCAGGGTCAGCGGGTTTATGCGCCCGCGAGAGCGTCTGGCTCTCTGGATGCGTGGACCCGCCCACCCGTCGAATTAGCCGCCTGCTATGCGAAAATCTCTCTCTCTC